>JAAAKL020002607.1:0-25488 GCA_010016065.2 Carybdea cf. marsupialis auct. non (Linnaeus, 1758) | reverse complement strand
ACTTCTCACTTTCAAAATCCTCTCACTGATCTGACTCACTTGAAAGATCTTTAACAATTGCTTCAATTTGGAAAAAAGCTCCACTACATCTAGTCAGGAGACGATGCAGTCTGGTCAACTAATGGGACAGCCAAGAATAGAGATCTCCAGGAGTAATTCTGAATAATTTATAATTATAACAAGCAAACGGGTATAAATATTTAATCACAATTGAAACTATATTAAAATCTGATACAAAAATTATACCAGATGCTTCTTTTCTGAAAACACAGTCCATCAAGGCTAGCAGACGCATTCATTGAAAACAATTAAATAGTAGACTCACAGGCTGACACAACTAATCATTCATCGAGTGCAACATTAACAAGGGTTGTATCTGATTGTCGACAGTTAGCAGTCTGTCTTCATGTGATTAGTTCTTTTTTTACATGACTGAAGCTTAGGACTTGACCGGGAAGGGTAACAATAAAATGAGAGGCATTTTTTCTGTACAAATTCATAATATGGGCGGGCACTGTCAAGTTATATCGGGCTGGCATTTTCCAAAAAAGGGCAAAATGACTATTAGGTAGAAAAGATTGCTGTGCAAAACTAAAAATATTTCCTTAGAACCACATCCTGATTTAAGTTCTCGTTTACGTAACTACGACTCGTTTAGAACGCGATAATTTGTAATTGAGAGAGACTGTCACTGTTCTGTAAAAGAAGAGTTGACGTCACGACCTGACTACTTGACAAATGGGGCAACGTTACTTACTGAATCCCCAACGCGATGCGATATGGAGAGGGGTGTCACCGTTTTCATTTGCCATATTGAAGTTCACTCTTGTGATGTTATCTGGGCTAGAAAATATCAAAGCTTCCGTGACCTGAAAACAAACATCAATTAACGGAGTTTAGCATGGAAAATTAAACCGCCACTAAGAATTAGCTTAAGACTAGCCTAAGACTGTAGACTAAGTTACGCTTTGTTATGACGAAGGAGTATTCCCCTACTAGAAAAGTAAAAGTTGAGAACAGATTGAATCACCTTAGGGACCTTCCCTGGTTTCCTAGCCATTCACAACTCGACTAGATTGCATCATAACTGCAAATGTCTATTTGTACAAAAGATACCACTGAAATGGAAATACTTTACCATCGAGATTAGAGGCTGAAGTCTATTTTCTAAACAAGCTTATTTTCAGTTCCATAAATCCAACATCTGGCTTGCGAACAGAAGTCTGCTCAGGGATCTTTTAACATGCCACTCGACAACGAAATAGTCGCTCAAAGAACTGCAGATCCAAAGGATGCGAATAAATCCTTCGGCGTAATTATGGGGATTGACGATTCTAAGAATTATAGATAGGAATAACACATGGAACGATTGATATGAAGCATATTCAGTGCCAAGGGTATCCCCGGGCAAAAAAAATTCATAAATGCTCAGACTATTAAATCAATCTGTTTCTTTATTATACATGTAGAAATGTGAAGCTTCATGTTTTAGTGGCCAGTACACTAACGATTGAACTTAAAATATCCCTTGTGTCATTAAGGCGAACTGTCCAACAGAGACAAGTCTCCAAAACTTTGACGGGCGCTAATGTACTTTTTAGACTACTGGAGAATCCGTTTAAATCATGAACAATAGAGTACCATGATAAGTGATAAATAAGCGCCCATTGGTGTAGTCTAAGTGGTCACTGAAGCACACATCAAACTGATTATTCGTTGTTATTCGACCATGTCCGGCAGGTTTGGGGATTGGCATGGTTATGCCAACATAGATCTACGAGTTATATAAGTCATTACTGAGTAAAGAAAGAAACAAGGGAATGGGGCTGAAGTCACATGAATATCGAAAAAAGTGACATACGTTCTCATGTCCGTTTGCGACTGCGACGTGAAGAGGCGTGTTTCCATCGTTGTCGGTAGCGTTGACCTCTGCTCCGTAATGGATCAAAATCATCTATGGAAAACAGTTACATACGGTTATCAATGAAATACAAACTGAAAACAGTAGAATAAAAAGGTTCTTGCATCTATTGGTAAATGCTCGATGAGCGGTTTCTGGTTGAGAAACCTGCCTTGAGGTACGCTCTGAGGTTTCTAATGGGCCGACGAAAGATGTAGACCTGTGTGAGGAAAATCTGCATGCTCTGTTCTTGTACAGAGGGCGGTATAGGCCACAACTGGTTTGAATTAGAGAGGCACAATCACAACCTGGACAGTGGCGGAACCTGGACAGAAATTGTGATAAAGTTTGAGAATCGATATTTCTATTCGATTCTCAAACTTTATTCCTACGTCCCGGAGACTTGGTCCCTATGTATTCCTAACCAGATCTATGATTTTTAGGAAATATCCAAGCTGGGGTAAGTAACGGTCAGTTCATCATTCTGCAGGTATGCGGTTAGCAGAAGGATGAACATTGTTCCAATTCTCACTTGACTAAACTTGCATGCAGCTTCGATTGATCAAGGTTAACACTGCTTTTTCGTACAAGAGAGATTCGCAGTAATTGACAAACCTACTATTGCAAATATGATTCTCCTTAATCAATTAAATTTGTCCATGTTCATACCTTTAGAACTTCAAGTTATTTTACCACTCCACAAAGTTTAAACAATCAATAGCAGAAGCAGGTGATAAGTGATCCTTATACTGCTATATTACCCAAACCGGCAAATAATGATGACAAAATATTACCGCTGCAGCTTTATGTCCTCGCGAGCAAGCAAAATGGAGTGGAGTATCACCATGGTAATTAGTTGCGTTGACGATTGCTTCATGCTTTATGAGCGTGTGTGTTAATCCTTCGTGACCTGGTAAAAAGAGAATTGTATTAAACTGTTTAAGCAATGAAATATAAAACATGTCAACTTCCGGTTTTCGAAAGCGGGACCAACGCGTTTTCGGTGTGTTACTATGCCGACGTAGCTACAGTGATCCCATATGCTCCCAATCTTCCAACCGTAGGCATAAAAACCCTTTTGGACGACCTATAAATTTGTCAAAAGCCCACTGAAAGTTGAAAAGTGTCATTGAACAGAGACGTGACTTTTCTCTCATCAGTATATTTTCAAAGCTTAACATTTCCTATTCTCTCTTCTCGATGATTCATCCTCATGACCTGTTCTTCCATACATTACAGTAAAGTTTGTCTCAATGACCAACATTGATATTTAAAAACCTTTATTTCAATTCCTAGAGTTGCTTGGACCAGTGAACTTTTCACAACTTAAAAAAATGCAACAGGACCTACGGTAATGCTTGCTTACAATGAGATTGCATCCTTACCGAATTCTGCAGCGACGTGAAGCACTGTAGCACCAGTGTCATCGCGAGAAAATACGGTTACCGCAGTAGGATCACTTCTTTTGCTACAAAGAAAATATTATAAGCAAACAGTTTACATCAAGAAACAAAGAAAATAATTTACCTCGTTAGCTTAAAACTCCCTGTGAATACGATACCTCTACTTTTGAGGCTCCTTCACGTTTCATTACTGGAACCAATAAAATTAATGTACGGTGAATACTTAATTGTTGACTGTTGGGATCTTTCGAGTTGTACTGGTAACAAAGTTGTTTCTTATCATACGGCACTGAAGCAGTTGAGGAGGTGTATGTCCTCTGATAAAACCTTCCTCTACAAGTCGGCCTAGGATATAACTAAAAACTAAAAATTAACGGCTTTTAGTGGAGGTTGATGGTAGTCTTGGAATGGAGAGAGGGAGTATTTATGCTTTGGGAATCTGTACATTGGCTATGAGAGATATTGTGGCATTCTCAACTGAGCAAATTACACACATATCGGTGCACTACCAGAAAACACTGCCCCCAGTACCTGCATCTCAATTGTCTGGGTGGAAACTTTTATCTCCCCCGGCCTCTAGTATACGAAACATGTCTTTCTAACAATCTATTAGAATATTCCTCCTGCTGTCGATTTGTCTAAACTTCTAACCGGTTACGTATGCTTTACCATTGTGCGCACGGTTTAATACTTACTTTCTGTACGGGGGTCTTCTTGGAGATGGCGCTCAGCAAAAACTATCAGTTGAAGACATTACAAGCAGCTGTCCATTCACACGGAAAACATCATAATACTTTACATAGCATATCTATCCACTGATATCCATACCAGTCCGGGTTAAGTAAATACTACATGACTACCATATATAAGCAGAGAGTCCTTTCCATCGATTGAAACATGGAAGTCTGTACTATTGCAATCACTAACGAACCTCATTCAATAGGGGATCTGGATGTAGCCCTTAACGAAGTACTGATCATAAAAACTAATATATATAAATACTCTAAGTTTCTATATATGCAGAGTATCAAGGAATACTACCCCTAACAGTACTACGTTAATGACTGATATTAAAATTAACAACAAGTACAATCGCAGCAGACAAATTCAGCTGAGGAATCACGCTCACCTTAATATCAGTTTCTCACATTTGTCACAAGAACAGAGCGGATGACAAAGCCATTCTTCGATTTCCTTTTTCCCGCAAGCTGCTGAAGTTACCAATATCTTCAAAGCATTCTCTTCATCTCCATCAATAATAAACTAGAACATTAAGATTCAAATAAACTAATTTCGATAATGTAGCTGACTAAGAATCGGCAGATTCTATTGTTTAGTCAGATAAAAAAAATCCAGTCACAAAAATGGAAACTTTAGAACAATCTTTAGGAAACTCTGCATGCCAAATCTTCTTACAAAAGGCCTATTAACAATTTTAATATTGGTAAATATAAAAGGTATCAGACTGCTTATTACACCCATACTCTATAAAAATGTACCTGTCTGTGGAAGACAACCCGTGGAAAGAGTCAAGATTTCCAAGGACTGACTGGAACTATTGGAGGCCCACTTTCGATCCGGCGAGCGAGGGAGGCCAGCCTTCTTCAAAGCATTATTTAAAGATTAGACAGCATTACACGCCCATCCCACTTCCTCTGAAATATCACTATCCCGATCAACGCGAGGGATACAAGTTAATCATTTTTCTGAAATAAACAACTTTTACAATGTTCGGTAAAGCCTTAAAAATTTAAACGGTCACTTCTCCTAGTTGGAATGAGCCACAATACCATTCTGTATAAAATAAACTCTCAATAAGTGAGGTTTCCATAAAGATGTAAAAATAATCATATTTTCATAGGTATTTTCCTTTACATTAGATTGGAAGGGGACTTTCAAATTAGACCAAAAAACGAGAGTCTCAGTTATCTAGGGTCCCACTTATCGAGATCCGAGATTGCATTATGTTTACGGACGTGTGATGAATGGGTTATGAGGATGACTTGTATTAACGTGGATTCCACGAGTTGAAACTTTGATGATGTCATCACTTTTGGATACGATTGCTGGCATCACTTGGTATATGATTAGCACTTACGAGCCACGCCACTTAGCTTCTATCTCAGAAGTAATGCTTAACAATTCTACTGGCCTCTCCATTCTCTGCATTCAATCCAATCAAGTGAGGTATTACTTTTTCTAGGTACGGCGTAACTTTGACAATGAAGATGATACACAAGTAAGTAAATAAATCAATCAATCGATCTATTAATCAATCAATCAATTAATCAATCGATAAACTAATCGATAAATAAATCAATCAATAAATCAATCAATAAATTACCAGACGCCCATAAAGAAAGACATGATACCTCTTGACATTGGGCTTACAATAATAACAATTTCTTAGTGTCTTATGAGTCCAAAAGACAAACTTGCACGGTCACCTAAGTAGCTTGAAAAACAGGCGTAGTCCAAGCTCACTCAGCTTATACATCTAGCATCGATTATTCAAATCCTGTAATGCTACTTAGGGGCTCATAAAGTTAGTTTAAAAATCCACAAAATTAAGCTGCTCAGTCACGACTCGGATAACTAACCTTGAACAGTTTATCCAGTAACGGAGGTGCATCTGTACTTCCATTATTGCCTAATTTCTCGACGAATCCACTTTTAATCGTTTGTCCCTAAAACAATAGGGGAGTACAGCAGTGAAACATAAGGAGTGAAATCTTAAAATCTTTATATACGATTACCCAGGCACGTAACGATTTCACGAGAACAATAATAAGAACACGTGGCAGCTCGCACGGCACGCTGGGCATCACGACCCTTTCAATGTTTCCAAATACATCATAGCAACACAAACGTAACCTTCGTCTGACTCCTCTAAATGTTACAGGGGTCTCCAGAGGGCCTACCCATCAAATATGATGAAATGGGTGTTTGAGGTAAAACGCCATTTGACTTAAGTTAGATCTCGCATTTTGCTTACATCATGATACAATATCCGAAACCCCCTTTTAACCTTAGCACTTGTTTTCGAGGGAACCAGAGAAACATTACTAACATAAACAACCTTCTCTTGCCGTTCTATGACAAGAAATACGAATGTTAACATTCTGAAGAATGTCATGTATTAGTTATGAGTCAATAAAAGTGATGGCGTTTGCTTCTACACGAAATCTCATTGGGGAAGTAACAGGAGGAACGTATGCCTTTTTAACAGCCCCCCCCCACCAAAAAAAATAAATAAATTAAAAAAAATAAAATGTAATCAAACAATTAAACTTCCTAAACATCCCGAAGTCCTGTCTCTTCGATTCCCTATGCACTTGCTTACAACTACTGACGAGGATGCTGCCACGACTGAAGCAGTTCTCGTCAGTGCCTCCTAACGTACCCCTACTGAATTGGCACGTTGAGATGGATGTAAGTTCGTTATCGGTGGTACGGTTGATTCTGGAGAGATGGGTTCCATACATCTTTCTCGCAATTTGTCAATGTGCCCACACATTAGTTTCTCCCTTAACCTTGTAAATCAAGGTGCCTGCTTGCTCCACAACGCATCTTGGACGTCATTTACGATCTTCTCTGTAATCACGGATCTGGACTTGTACTGATCTCATTCCCTTGGTGATTGCAACTGCTAATTTTCATCTTTGTTCAATGTTTTGTTCTTCATCTTATAGTTAAAATTGGGCTTTAACCTAACCGGTATCTAATGGCCTACGAAGCATCAGCATTCCTACACTGTCAATGATGGTTGAATGTGGAGTGTACCTATAGGCTACAAGGATCCTTCCTACAAGCATCTGATCGAGTATGTTTTTGGCCTGGATAATAGTAGGCTGAGTTCATGGAATCTTGCTTACTGATTTGTATTCATTGGTCTTACGAAACGGATAACGAGCAAACATGAAAAATCTAGCACTACTATATCATGAAAACGAGCGGTAACGGAAATTTCTCCGCAATTATTATTAGGTTGGTTAGGATATTTGTTAAATTTGGTAACTTGGCTGTTCGAAAGATTCGTCGTTTTGACAAAAACAGTAAAGGATAAGCAAGAGTGTCCTGCAAAAGCCTTCTTTTCTCTTTTCCGGGCAATGGATAATCAATCTATAAAAAAAAGTTAGTGCCCAAAACAGTTGTTAAACTACTTAAAACTATATCTCCATAGCCTTAAATTGCGTAGCACCAACTTAATACTTCAACAAGGTCGTAATGGCATTCGAATATGTCATACCAGCCAACATAACATACCGTAGCTCTGCTAGATCTAACTACATTATCTAGCTTGCCATTGCGTACATATTCCACTGCAGCTTCTGTTGACGTGAGATAAAATCTACAATAAAACAAGAACAATAGTATTACAAACATAATAAGGTTAAACTTTTTTAAAATTTCACACTTACAAAAAATTGCAATCTCTTGTACGAAAAGGTCGATGAATAAAGCTCATTCCTTATAATTGAAAACTAAATGGTGACATACTTGCATTTGTCAATGATTATTGAAAGACAGTACTTCACACACTGTGCTCGTATACTGGAAACGAGACAAAACTAAGCACAACTTCATGTTATTCAAATGCATCTGCCAATAACCGTTTAGTGTTAACAGGCTCTATTGAGAACCAGTAACTTGTGAAAAGAAGTGCATTGAGATATCAGATAAACTGTTTTATCTTAGAAATTATTTAAATAGCAATAGTTACTGACTAGACCCCTGTATGAAAAGAGGCTCCTCTTAATTTCTGTCTACTCCCTCTCATAACTATTCATATCTTTCGAAAATCTATCATATTCGTCCTGACGTCACAAGCAATAGCATGCTCAAAGTTGGATCAAGCCATAGCACCTTCAACAGGCGTTCATGTATAGGTTACGGTTCGAATCCCGATTGTAAAATATCTTTACATTTCGCTAGTATCGTGGAAAATTAATCAAGACTATCTACTAGCAGTGGTTGCGGAGAAACAGTGCCATACACGTATAAAATGCTTTCAGCAACGTTTATGTCGTTTTTAAAGCACGCTTGTTGGTCTTTACTCATAACTGTTTTGGCAGACTTCTCAATACAATCGTATGAAGTGGAAGAAACCGAGTATCTTTACCTTCCGTAGAAAGGTAAAACTGACATATACTCCCCTAAGTATATAGCAGGTCACTGTTTGAGACGCAAAGAGGAAATTGCCACCATCTAGTACTGTAGGAACCCAAGAGAGGAAAGCAAGGTCGAGGAAGAAGAGCAGTTACCTACCTTGACAACTGGAAATACCAATCTAGGGGGCGCTGGAGAGCTTAGGAATTTGATGAAAAACAGGGAAGAATGGAGGAAACTTGCAAGGTAAACGATGCTACTTGATAATAGAGTCCTTCCAGCTGGCTACCCATCGTCCATGACACACAACGCTACTTGATAGTAAACTGCTTCCAGCTGGCTCCCATATCCATGACACATGAAGCTATATGATAGTACAGTGCTTCCAGCTGGCTACCCATCATGCATGCCACATGACGCTACTTGATAGCACACTCCTTTCAGCTAGCTACCCAACATGCATGACACATGACGCTACTTGATAGCACACTCCTTGCAGCTAGCTACCCACCACGGATGGCACACGACGCTACTTGATAGTACAGTGCTTCCAGCGGGCTACCCATCATTCATGACACAAGACGTACAGTGCTTCCAGCTGGCTACCCATCATCCATGACACACGACGCTATTTGATAGTGCCCTGCCTCCAGTTAGCTACCCATCATGCATGACACATGACGCTACTTGATAGTACAGTGCTTCCAAACTGGCTACCCATCATGCATGCCACATGACGCTACTTGACAGCACACTCCTTTCAGCTAGCTACCCAACATGCATGACACATGACGCTACTTGATAGCACACTCCTTTCAGCTAGCTATCCATCACCGATGGCACACGACGCTGCTTGATAGTACAGTGCTTCCAGCTGGCTACCCATCATGCATGACGGGTAGCACACTCCTTTCAGCTAGCTACCCAACATGAGTGACACATGACCCTACTTGATAGTACAGTGCTTTCAGTTAGCTACCCATCACCGATGGTACACGACGCTACTTGGTAGTACAGTGCTACCAGCCGGCTACCCATCATGCATGACACACGAGGCTACTTGATAGTACAGTGCAGGTAGCTGGCTACCCAATATCCATGACACATGACGCTACTTGATAGTACAGTACTTCAAGGAAGCTACACATCACCTACGGCACACGACGCTACTTGGTAGTACAGTGCTACCAGCTGGATACCCATCATGCATGACACATGACGCTACTTGATAGTACAGTGCTTCCAACTGGCTACCCAACATGCATGACACACTACGCTACTTGATAGTGCCCTGCCTCCAGTTAGCTACGCATCATGCATGACACATGACGCTACTTGATAGTACATCTGGCTGCCAAGTAGTTTCGTTTACTCAGTTTTATGGGAAATATTAGAACCTAAAATTAATTTCGATGTTTTCCTCTGCTTCACATTACGATAATAAAGCACAACCAAATGCATTGGCTGCAACAAAACAACCGAAGGCAACATTGTAAGGAATCGAATAAAAGGAAACAATAATCTCAAATGCACTTTAAGTATTTATCAAAGGCGACTTGTAACGCCTTGTATACTTACTGGAATTCGTCACTTTTACATTTTGAAAAATGAAAATTGTGCATATACGTCAAGTTTGCCAACCTTGAGATGGAATTAAGACACATACATAAATAAATGTCTATCATACACACACATCAAAAAAGGAAGTTGAGAGTCTTGTAAAATATAGGCTTTGATAAAAGTGGAAACATCTCTTTCTCGGGTCTCTATATAATATAACAGCCAAAAAGCGGACTGCTTTAATGGAATTTTTCTTGTGCATAATACAAAATTAATAAATACAAATTCCTACTGTTTAACCAGTTACAAACCACTGCCGGAAAAAAATGGAAAGAAAAACCACTCATCAGCTTGTCAGCAAAAACAGTGTACAAGTGAATTTCTTTGCTTCAAGTAATATAAATCATGGCATAAAAATGTCTAGTTCTACCCTACATCTATTTAAAAACAAATGCACTGTCACTTCATTATGTTCCTGAAGTCCAAAATTGACATGATAAATCAAGGTATCGCAGACTTTTCTTGGTGAATAGAAGGCAAATTTCGAAAGCGCTGGTGAGGCAAGAGTTACCTTTTAACAAGAAGCACATGCTCAGAAGTAGTACATCCATCTTCATGATTTTGATTTTCAGTAGTTTGAACCTTCTTGGAGTTCATTTGTTGAAGAGTAGATCTATTTCATGAAGCTTTCCTGCTCATAACTCTTGGAGACAGCAAATATCGCACCATTACAACTGTTCAAACTATTATGCATTTTGGACCATTATGCGTTCTTGACCATCTCTCATTTCTGGACCATTTTGCGTTCAAAACTAATCTGTGTTCAGAACCATCCTGCATTGTAATCTTGCTCTAAACTGTTTAGAACAAGCAAAGGCTCAGTCAAGCTTCGTCTCATGGGAATTGCCTTATCAATGCGACTTTTACGCAATTTCAAAAAGGTTTCCGAACTTTTCACATCTTTGTAATCATATAATGTAATACATCGACTTGAAGTAGCTTTGCTATCGAGATCGAGGCAAAAGAAAATGCTCCGGGTTGAGTATCCTGGCTTTTAAGTGGTCAAAACAGTTTAGAGCGATGCTGAAACGCAGGATCGTCCACAATGCAGGATGGTCTGCAACATAACAATAAAAATTGATGCTGACACCCATTAACCTTGGCAAACTCAAGATAAGAACTGCCCGCGGACCCACGCAATGGATTTTTAAGATGATTGTCACTACAATCTTATAAAAGAAGAAAACAAAATCTGAATCAGTTTGCTGACATATCCTGCAATTAAGATTCTCATTCTCATGGAAATTTAAGAGTCTCATATTGAAGATTTACAAACAGCAAAATTTGTTTCTCACCAATTTGGAATCTCTGATTTGACCACTAGAAAAACTAATACAACCAGAAGATCGTCAGCTGTTACTGCACTGGATTCCGAATCTAGATAAAAAGGGAGCAACGCGAAACTGTATTTTATTCAGTCGGCAATATATACTTATGAATGTTGGTGCAATCTGGCACAAAAAAAATAATAAAGAAATACTGTTACAAAGGTCATAAAAAGGCAGCAATAAAATGATCCAAGCGGAGGGAAAGTGTGACGTCACGATCTTGAAAATATTTGAATTTTGGCAAAGATACTGAATTTTCATGTTGCCCCATTAGTAAGAACGTCAATGACCAAAATTAGCAGTGCTGCCCTTTCCCAACTCCGAGATATTAACTTTTACAGTTTTAAATCTCTCTAAAGAAACCTTGTTATTTGATCATATTTTTTTGGTGGCATACTCGATTTTGAGCGTAGCCTATTTACCACCTTTTTATCATTGTACCACAACTTAGGTGAGGATTGGGATTCTCAAATGGGATTAAGTTTCCACCCTAAATAAATGGGTAATGATGGTATTTCCAAACACAGCCAGAACAAACTCATGTTGATATGAATTTCAGATTAAAAATATTATAAAATGCCAAGATCCTATGATCTCAGGAGGAAAAGTGCAGGAAAGACTAAGGCCTACAGAAATATATGGCCATCAGTGGACAAGAACAAACAATGGACACCAGTGGATACTAACTGACACTCATCGATACACTATACATATATACCAACGAATAGAACAGGACACCTTACAACCTCATGATCAAATATGGGCACATATGGCTACTAATGCAAAGAAAAGGTCAGTAGCACATAGAACTTGATGCTGATGGACACTGATCGCAATTTATCAATACATTTAAATATGAATGAGTTGCCTGGCTTACCTGACTTATGGCGAACAGTCATCTGTCTGTTCGAGCAGCGATGGCACGCAGACTGCTCTGTCAGCCATAGCAGTCTCCAGTTATATAGAATAGATATTAATGGTGGCACTAAATCGCAACAAACCTTACACTACCTGTAAACTGAAAGATTACTTTTGATTACATCGATCTCACGACCTCATGCTTCGACCTTGCTAATTCTTGGAATCCGCTGCAAAGTAGGTTTCTATGTTTCGAACTTAAGGATGTGTTCCCAGCATCCACACGGGCATAATACGCAATTAAACACCAAATGAGCTGTAACATAAATCCTAACATACAAATATACGCCACCAGGACTAAGCGCTCGACAAAACATTTATTTGCTCTAGCAACAGACTCTGCCAGAGAACGACCTCAATGTCCTTATGACAGTGTGTTCGAGACGTACTAAGACAGAGTTCGAACAGAAAGGTTTGTATACTTCATCAATTTTTGTGTTAGTGTTGTTAACTACGTCCATCAACGTTGACCAATCACGTTTGATATTGCTCTTTGTTAGATACTTTGCAAACTGATTATGAGATTCTCATTCAATCACTTTCTTATCTTAAGCCGCCTCATGAAGTATACGGACTTCACCTACCAAAATAAGCTTTAAAACTACAACCATAATACAGGTAAAATACGATATAAAATGGGTGCATACCTTCTGTCTGGAACTTCACTGATTCTGAAATTGCATTAATTGTTAACTTCAAAACATATAGCTTTTCCAAAGGGGTTGTGAACTAAAATGGAACGGTAAGTAAATGAAGTTTACCTCATTGCCAAACTCTTCAACTACCCATCAATACCACTGATCTCTAAGAAACACTGGATAGAGCATCTTCCGTCTCAAAGTGAGGTCAGTAGTTGAACGCCATTTTAGTTCCCACTAAGCGAAGCTTATAAACAATTTACAAAACATGGCGGACCTTCCCGCGCTATTTCAACTTCTGGGGCCTAATATTCGTCACACTTTCTCGCTGTTGGAAGCAATGGGAAGCTCGATCCAGTCTTTTTAGAGATCAGTGGTCAATGCATGTTTTGTACAAGAACAAAATCGTGTGGTCCAAGGTAAGAATATTACTATCTTATGTACTGTTATTCCTTCCTGAGATCTCGCATTTGCTCACAGTGCATTTACCATGTCATGAGTTTACAACTATTTATCAAAAGAAGAAGAAACTACACATTTGGGTGCAATCTCGTTGTTTTGGTTGTACCCATTTTGCATCTGTTTACATACGGCTTTTACTGTCTCCAGTGAACCAATGTATTTATACTACTACTTCATTGTTTACATGCAGAATTGTATTGATGGCAGTGGGCAACAGAAGAATTTCCAGTTCCTTTTCCCGCTAATTGGAGTAAACTGAAAGCAGCACACAAACACCCTTATCGTAAAGTCGGAGTATTTGCAGATACGGAGCCTTTGCAAGTACAGATATCTTAAAAGCACGATATACACCGTAGTAGTTAGTAATTTCTCTGCTTTGAATGTTTTCATACGAAGTTTGGATGCAGTTTGGAATGCTTGCGATAGTAAAGCTGCCAAGGTGTTCAACTGTCGAAGCACATTCAGATATATTGCACCAAGGTTCGGTAATCATAGTGACTGTACCATGATTCCTGATTCATCGTTAAATTCATTGTTGTGTGAGAAAGGGAGAACGGGGGAAGGCTGGATTTACACAGCATGACGGAAATTAAGCCCGTAACAATTTTTGAAAGCTATACTGACGGGCTGTACATCTTTATTACTGTGGGTTGAACTACTACAGAGAGTGGACAGGGGTATCTTACGGTCACTAAATGTGTGTGTTGGGGGTCACATCCCGTCTCTGCTAAGAACAGACCGCGTAATGGTCAATTTAAAACTAAAAGTTGCCCATGATTTCATTATGAAATTAATCTTCCTGTTTGTACATTGTGGGTTTTTCTGTTATATGCTCCAAATCTTCTAAACACACTGTACGTAAACATTGTCTCGAAGTAGCACTAGTATTTATATCTCATAGTCATAAGCGTGTACATTACTCATTAAGGATCGTAGGTATTTTATCGTTTAGGTACAATAAGTTTACTGTTGAACACAACTGACGTCTTGGTGTGTCTGGATTTGCTTAAAAGAGCACAGGATCGTATATCGTTAAATCATAACAATATTACTATTGATATTACTTTATTCTCGACTACTCATTCATGAATCCCGTAAAAGATCGGAAGTAGATTTGCGTGAATTTTACCCAAACACGATTTAAGATAGCAATAGAAACTACCCGGATCTGCAGGAACAGGAAACCTCAGAAATTTTGGGGTTACTGAGAGACATACAAAACCAACATCGTGCGGTCTCTCACTTTTCCAAATTAATTGCCAACACTTAGCCCATAGACCTACATATACAACATCTCCAGCTTCGACATTGGTTATCTCGTCGATATTACCTTCAGCAAAATAAAATAGACCCTTTTCTTTAGCCCTGCTTGAAATGTTTGAGCTATTTTCAAGATAGCATATAGAAATATCGTCTGGTAGTTTCTCTAACGAATCTCCCCACGACTTCACTTGACCAGCCATTTTCTCGTTTTTTCACAAAAGCTTGTCAGGCCTAGCAACAGTAACTAAGGGAAAAGTGAATTCTGACCGAAAGTGGAACGGTCTATTGTATTGATTTTGGAAATCTCTTGTTTCTCGCTGTTTGACAATGGTGTTACTGTCAATCTCTCTCGATTTTAACATGGACTTGTCATCGGGAAAACACGTTTATGATTGTCATTAAGTTTTGATGATCGAAGGAATCACCAAAAATGCCTTATAGATCATAATTTCGTACGTATCAATTTATCTAGGCATTCATGCACAAAATTTTGCCTAAGAAAACAATTTAACCGCCGAATGTATTACGGATAAAGAGAGGTCCAATGAAAAATTGTAACATTCATAATTGATAACGTTAACTGTCTGCCCTAAAGTAAAAAGTGAAATTTCCATGTTTCAGAGTTTTACATCTTTCAGTAGTTCAATGCACGACAGGGGAACCCTTCTTTTTACGGAAGCAAAAGAAACGTAAGTAAGAAAACCAAGAGTCAACAATTATTGCAATTTCCGATGGACAACTTAAGACAAGTATTAACATACTTAGCATCCTTATGTTCAAATCCTATAATCAATTAATCAAGGCAACAAGATTCGAATACGTTCTTTCTATTAGATACGCGTTTCATGGCACTACCCGCAAATGGTAACGATAGAACACTACGCCAAGGGAAACTCTTAACTAAAGTGTATCATCTTCTAGGTATACGTCCATGAGCTTGCAAGTTTGGGCGGGCTCCTCTACGGTTACATTTTTCAGTACCCAAATAACGGTAGTAAATACAAGGGGCGTGGGGGCATAAATGAAGAATGACGTAAGGGATCTTGCAGGATTTTCTTCAATAGTATCTTTCAGAAAGTGTTATAATGGCTTACTGTGTATGGTCACTTAAGATACTATTTAATGTAAAGTCTAGGTTAAAAAATGAGCATGGGAAGGATTGGCAAATAGCTCAAACACGATTTACGTAAATGAATGTTGATACATTCTAATCATCCAAGAAATTAATATCAGGTACTGCTAATGTTCGGTCTTACCTCGTTTAGCTTTGATAAGATTCTCTTAGCTTTGGGAATATTCTTACTGTGGAAGAAGATAGTACATATCTACGAAGTATAATCTTTCTCATACTTATTCAGAATTACTTCTAACATGAATACAGTGTCACGTTGAAAAGTGTCCTGTTGTTCAGTGCACACAAATGCATACGTACATAAATACGGATACATAAATAAAAACAAATCTAAATATATAAGATCACGTGCGTTCTAGATACTTAGTAGAATAATCAGAAACTACCACTCAGTCATGGACGAAACGCCTAGCTTTGGTTCACCTCATTGCTTCTTAGGTTTTTTGACAATCTGAACGGTGAGTGTCAAAATGCAATTGAATGTATGGTGATGTAAAGAGAATTATATGATGCATAACTTGGATAAAAGTCTCGCCTCGGAATTCTCCATTACAAAATAGTTCTTAGATCTTTCTGTGTGGGGGTGAATATCTGTTCACACACAAAAAAGTAGAAAACACTGATCAATGAGATTACTCACAAAATATACAAATTCATCGACATAATGTATTTACAATTGGCGAACTCAAGTTGATGTACGGGCGTTTGATTTCACGATGCCAACTGTAACTGAAAACGTAATGATAGTCATCCAAAGTTTCCTAACATACAAAATGAATGGATGCTCTAAATTGTCTACCTTACAGGCATGGACTTACCAAAGTTCTAATCTGACACCAAGGTCCTTTACTTGTAGATCTGCCAAGTTTCTAGTGACTTTATTCAATGCAGAATCCTCGGTAAGAAAGATGAGAGACAAAATAAACTTATTGTCAAGTGAACCGCTGTTGGAATTGAAGTTGAAGAGGTATGAATAATCATGAACGCCCTGAGAAAGACGAATGAGTAACGATAATAAGGATCTGCAATAAATCGTACTTTGGCTCTACGTTGTATGTGGCAGACTAAATAACGAAAGCAAAATGGAAAACCGAATGGAGAATCAGCATATTCTGCCTGCATAAGTTTGATGCAGCTAAAACCAATGCCATTCGGCTGGGATTCGCAGCTGCTGGCATATGACCAACGCATGGATGAATTGGTAGATAGATGAGTGGGTGGACAATTATTTGCTGGGGATGGTGGGTGAACAATTATCTGCTGGGGATGGTGAGTGAACAATTATCTGCTGGGGATGGTGGGTGGACAATTATCTGCTGGGGATGGTGGGTGAACAATTATCTGCTGGGGATGGTGGGTGGACAATTATCTGCTGGGGATGGTGGATGGACAATTATCTGCTGGGGATGGTGAGTGGAAAATTATCTGCTGGGGATGGTGGGTGGACAAATTGCTGCACGGCTCAATGGTTGCAAGGCTAGCTAAATATGAAGGTGGAATGAGGAGGAAAACATGGGCGATGGAATTGACATAATGAAGCAAGGATGACCAGATAAATGGGTTTACGGTGCACGAATGCATAAATGAATGACTGGGGTTGAATTAATAGAGCGGAGGTACGGGATGCGCAGAGGAGGGAATAAATGATTTCAGTCCGCAAAGGCCAGTTGGAATGAAAGGTGGATGAAAGGAATTACTGCCGGGGTACTTCAGGAAGTGTTTAATTCTTAATCTCAAATGTTCGCTCACCTCCAAGATTCTTATAGAAATAATTAAAAGGGCAGCACTTGCTTGAAAATGCGGACTGTGCCAAAATGTATACAGATGGCCACTTCCGTATAATAGGTAAAGCTAGGTCGTCCTTGCACTCAGCTGTTCTTGTCTGCCCACATCAAAGCAAGAATACTGTTTCTTTGTAGACAAAAAGAACCTGTCTTTTCATTGGGCCTGTTCGGTTAACCATATAGCTTCACGGACACTGATTGGTTAACACCAACCTGGCAGTCAGAGTTCTGATTGGCTATTTTGAAAACAAAGTTGGGTTTAAGTTTCATTAATTCAATTTATATTCTGACGATTTTGTACCCTGAAGAGTGTCAGACAAAAAAAGGTCCTAAGTACTAAAATGAATTCGCTACTTCGTGCAGTTATAGAAGCAAATGTGGTATATGAATTTCGGTCAAAGATTAGTAAAGTGAAATACGCAATCTTGAAAGCATTAAGGCTATAGTGTGGCCATGTTTATCAAGATGTAGCTGAAAAAAATTTGGTTATTATTCTTTTCTACGGAAGATCGAAATATCTGTCAATAAAATTGCTATTTCAATAGACATGGCATATTACGGCCGGATAAGAACGGCCGCAGGTAGATTAATTACAACACCATATCAAACTGGAAGGCAAAAAGACCAACTGAGAACGACAACGAGTGTCAGGCCTGGGATTTTACATCTGGACATTTTGACTCAATAACTTTAACCGTAAAAACGTCAATGAAATAAGTGCAGAAAAGTTGCCATAATTCTACCTTGCTTGCGAGGAATGAGCTGAGGCCGCTGAAAATCCTTTTATATAGTCCATGCATGATGTACGTCTAGGAGAAAACAAGATACTGATACCGTGAGAGAAGTTACTATGTACATAGCTATATAACCCTCACAAAAATTTATGAAAAATGAGAAGGATGATGGGGCAATATCGTATAGCTCATGTTATGGCGAATACAACACCGGCAAATTAGATGGAAACGCTAACGAGGAAGCTACTTTTTCGACACCGTTTTGTCTATTTAAACAAATCACAAGGTCTACATCAGACTAATGGCAAGGCATACAGTCGAACTTGTGGTTTCTTTATTGGCATTTTCTTGTAATTCAGTCGTGAATGCTACGTACCTTTCCACTTACTCTACCACACTGCCTACATCCCTCCTTTAACTTACTGTCTCCCTATTTACCCACCTCCCTAACTACCCCTTTATCTAACTCTATCTACGACTACCTTTTCAAAAGCTGATCAATGAAATCTACTGTATGAGACTTACTACTGATTCCACAAGATCAACTTCTCACGAAACACACACTTTTACCAGCCCACCTCCTTGCAAATCTTACATGGATCTTGAAAGATGCCCTAAAAGCGCATAAAAGAGGACATAAAGTTTCCGAAATCCTTTTCAATTACAAGCAACCTAAACGTATTCATTCAGTTAAATTCTTCGTGCTATTTCAAATACATCATTTCGTATTGCTTCGGTAAGCATTTATAAACAGCAAGGTTGATAGGCCTCTTCCCAATCTCAGCAACCTCCTCGTAAATCATAGTAGCAGCTCCATTCAGTAAAAAGTTCCAATCCATCTTTATGACTTTCCAAGTCCCTTCATATTCGAATATTGCAAAAATAAATATTCAAGTAAAATATTTTGTCTGGACTCACATTTTATAAGAGTTGTAACTAAGCCAGTGTCGTATAGAGATATACATTATCACTGGTAACCTTTGAATAAAGCTTCGATTTGAGAAATTAAATTAGGCATGGTGGTACATTCGCCATAATATTGGCTTCGTGATACCAAAGATAATGAGTTATTTCCTACCCTCCTCTCTCTCATAAGTTGTTTACTCCATAATCCACTTAGGCTACCTTTGGTTATCACTCGCAGAGATCCCTATCACCTTTTTTGAAAGATTCGCTACTACCTCGTTATAACCTCGCAAGCTACTCAAAGTCTAGTATAAAGCTCTCGGTGTGGGCAACCTTTGCAGACTTTGCATTTTTCTGACGTCAAAATAAATAAGTAAAACGAGCAAACAAAATAATATGCAGCAATACCTCAACAGCTATTTTCACATTATCATGGAAGGCTTTGCTGCCTTTTGATGGGCGCCCCTAAAATGCAAACACAGAGAGTAACTGAACAAGTACAAATCGCAACTCCTCCTAGAGGATTAAGTACACGATACGAAGAAGACACACAAATAAAACATCAACTTTTTTTTGGGGGGGGGGGGGGGTATTTGTATTTTTATGAAAGCTTGATGTGAGCCTTAATTGGCGTATCTTATCAAACTTGGATACAGGTTACCTACTCACGATACATATTAGGAACAGCACAGTAAGTCCAACAAAACTATAGAAAAACATTTCACCGGCCTCACTTGTCTTTGTCTTTAAGTGCCAAATGGGGGCCATGCAGTTTGAGTATCCTGCTTTCAAAATAACCTAACCCAGTTAAACCAAAACCTCGGCAATTTTCATGACCTCCACAAACGTGGTGACGTAACATGTCTAGCAGGTTAGGATCACTGTTGGAAAGAATGTTTTAAATTGTATTTAAATGCTAGTTAAAAACTATGTTGACATCTAGTTAAATATAAGAATCATTTTAGGGGTTTGTTTACTCAGACAAGGGGAAAAAACAGAGATGAAGTTACCAAATGAGCTTCTTTCAATGCACTTTGTAACGCTCTTGTGAAAACGGCATTAGCTGCATCCTACGGAACGCAAAGAGAGAAGTGATCAAAATAAATAACTGCCACTAGACAACAAAGATTATTCAGATGTGATACGCATGAAATAATAAGAATGGCAAAGCTCATATATAAAAATCTTTATGCGGGTGTAAAATCAACAGATATCGTTTGGCATAAAGGTAACAATACAATACTTGGTCACCGATGGAGTTGTTAAATGGGACGCTATGCTGTTATGAAGATCATACGTTAAAGAACATTTTGCTCTCACTGCACTCTTTTTTATGTTGATAACGGCAGCGCATCAAATTATAAAACGGCACCTCAAATTGTGAAAGATACATTCTTTCACAGTTTGATACATTCTATCCAAACCTCGTTATTGCATCCAGTTTATCATTTGATGAACTGAGCAAAATCGATAACCAACTTGCAGTTGGGATTAACCTTGAAAACAATACTTTGTGACCTGGAGTTTGATGTTTGGGTTACTAATGCACCATTTTTTAAAAATGGTTTCATCAGATAATAGTTTTATGACGTCTTCGTTTTAGTACTCCATTCTTCGATCAGAGAGGTAATATCTGCACCGTTTGTTTTCTTATGATACAAAATTTTCAGTTAAAACTCAAAGGCTTTCAGACTCCAGCGCACTTCATCGTAATTGTATATTTATCGGTACCCTATCGTATATTTCAAGTAGAACGTGGTAACCTTAATAGGTTTCGCAATAACTATACAAATCTCTACATTTTGAAATAAATAAATTGTATTATATAGCAGCGCCATCGTGTTTGTTACAGAGATTAAAGGTGCAAACAGTCCTTTGAGATTTTCATCATCAAGCTGCTTCTTAAATGAAAAGGGTCAAATTAAATCAAATTAAATAAAAAACGAAGAGGAAAGCATCCAGGTAGACAATTAGTAAATTGACGAACGCGTTTGTCGGTTTGAAATGCGTCATATCGCATCATTTATCATTACGAGGAGCCTTCTGTTCCATCCATACAGATGTTTGAATTTTGCACCCATATAGTTCAGTTTTTCTAAATTCTGGTGTGTGTGTGTGTGTGTGTGTGTGTGTGTGTGTGTGTGTGTGTGTGTGTGTGTGTGTGTGTGTGTGTGTGTAAACGAAGTAAGTAAAATTGTTTTCTTGATTTATGTTCCGTAATCAGCTATAGTTAACATTTGTTATAAATCTACCTCTTGTCGTTCGCATGTTATTCGATTGGGTTTTAGCTAAACATATTCCACCTTACGGGTTATAGAATTATAATTGCAAACCCCGTCTTATAATTCTGAAAATGCGAGCAATGTAACACTGCGTGGTCCTATGAAATATATCTAAAAATTAAACACCTAGTTACTAGTCCCTGTACCTGAGGTATTACATTATGAATGACTAGTCATTTTCCTTGGTTTATCTACAATATACATCAATATGACAGATATTGTTATAAAGGCGTTAACGGTGTCTTGTTAATAAATCTATATATATTTTCGTTTGAGTTTACCCTTGCTCTTGATTACCAACAGGCTTATGGTATGGTTCTGTTTGAAATATGCAAGGAAAAAGAAACTATCTTAAATTACATTATAATTCCTATCCAGTTAGAAACTCTCAGACTAATCCTTTCATTCTGATATTTTACACGCAAAACCATGAAAGTGGACACCGAACAAAATTGTAAGAGCCAGAGAATGTAAAATTGGGGTGTACATAGAAACACGGAACCTTCCCAAATTGACAAATGTAAAGAGAACCTGCATTTCGTGCAGGTGCTCGAGCAAGCAAAGAAAAGAATCAAAGTGATATTCGAACACACGCGGGGTATAGCAGTGTGCCTCATGATAATACTTTTTAGTAAGAGGTTGGAGCTTAGCAAACGTCACTTAATTTATGCAAGAGTATTACATTTTCGATCACTACAATCAATTTCATACTGTTGAGCCCCTAGGCAGTCTGTGTAGTACCAGTGGCAGATGGGACGGGGTGTCAGATAGTGTGATAACAACCTTGTTGATGTGAGGTAAGACAATTACTAATGCGTACGACTGGTAAAAGTGGCTTCATGAGCAACTGCCCGTTGGCTAAGCATCCAATAAGAAATTCAAGATATGAGCAACGCCCTGGCCCAAATTGTACGTTAATTAATATGATAGAGAAAGAAAAAACATATTAAACATTCAAAAGATCTCCGATGGCAAGGAACTTGTGCAGTAACGGGGAAAATGTCAAACAACCACTCATATATATGAATACAGTAAGTTAACCACTCCTCTGAATGCTCAGCATATATAGACTTCAGTGTTGTTGCGCATTTAGCAATAGGTTACAATGCGTCACTTCATAATACATTAGATTAGTGATGTGCTGGCGGGAGGGGGAGTAATCTTAAATCTGTGCCCTGCCTTTAACAGTTCAAATACATTGGAGTGGAATGTATGTATGGGTACTGGACGTGGAATCCGTAATACCTCGTCAGCTTCCCGATTACCTCCAATTGACTATGTACAAGATTGTAAGTGAAAACGAGGAAAGGAAGTAACTACCGCAGCTTATTATAGACTATAAATACCCGAAAAAAAGTTAAACGTCCTTAGGGCCAAGTTCAGACGTTTAAATCCAGGAGAGAGACGTGTAACCGATTTGATTTGATCTAAATACATCACATTATCAGTTGACACGGGTGACCTTTATGTCATCTTCATAACTTCATAACAATAACTAATAGGGTTTTGACAATGAAACCAAAACATCAATGATGACGCTGAATGGTAAACCAGAGAAAATGGATTAAAAAATGAAGACAACTTGAAACAACTTTAAATTGGCGAAGAATGTCGTCTGCTCATTTCAATACCAACCATAAGCATCTTAAAATTGTGTCAACGAAAATCTTTGACATTGTGAATCAAATAAGGTGCATGAACAACTCGAATTAGAGTCATACTTACAGATATTTTGAATATATTGGATCGAGCAGCAAGTTAAAGAATAGTTAACAGAGCGACCAGAAGTTTTGAAATAATTATGTAGTTTCACGTTTTCGCTTCCTCTCATAGATATATTGCCTAGTGAGATTATTGGGCAGAGAAAATATTTGGACGAGCCTCATTAAAGAAGAAGTATTAAATCCAAAACCTTTCAATCGTGAAGGGGAAATTCCGATGTCTAGCCATATAACATTTTCTTTTTGCCTTTCAATATTAACTTTTAATATTTCCTGCAGTTTTAAGTTTTGAAACGAAAGCAGATGTCTGCACACAGAACCGCAGCTTGCGCTATGTAGATTTTACATACCATGGTGTGCCTAATTGACTGTGTTTCCAGTTTTTGATAGTTTGCATTGAATAATGATAAAATCTCATCTATTTGTTGCTTCCCGCGTCTTGAGGCTGTAAATGAAACATTATAGCGATAATTTTCTATGTCCAAAAGTATACAATTACTTTTAAATTTCCATTAATGCTAAAAAGATAGGAGACTCCCCACTTGAAACAATAACTAACATTCACTAGTGGAAGAATGATACATCTGCTATGATTAAGGATCAGAAATGGGCCATAACTTTGCACCGTTTACTCCACCTCCTCTCGGATGATGGCTTCCGTTTCTTGGAAGGAGAGACTCATTCACTTGCACACACAGGTAGGATCTCAATGTAAGCAATGCTCAGTTGAAACCCTAAGCAAAACCTGAAGAGAAGCGGCGAATAGCTTCCCTGATAACATGAGGGTTATTTATCTAAGTAAAATAAAGTATTTTTACCAGTGAAGCTTACTCTCTGGCTCAATATCAATACTGAAAAGTTACTAGAAAAATCGTAAGTATGTCTTTAACGGCATTCACGTTCCCAGCACATGCTGAACCAATTGAATCATGACGATATCATTATCGTATATCGGGCAAAGAGTGTTGCAAGCCATGAAGGGAGGCTTAAACTTGATACACAAGACATATAAAATGAAGGTGTTGTAGATAACAGAATATCGTATTCACAAAACTAAATACTCTTCTCAATTCTCATTCAAATGAGAGGGATCTCTCGTTTAATATGCATAAAACTGGGTGTATTACTAATTGCTATCCGGGGATCAACTTTAAAAATGTGAAAAATGACCCTCCCCTAAAATTAAGAACACAATCCTAATTCAAACGTTGGTCCAATGCCTTCACCATTTCACCACACTAACTCTTCAATAACTATCCTTACTAACAAAAACCTAAGTACCTGCATGTATCCCTATTAATGTATTGGCTTGTATCACCAATAAAACACGGGTTGACTACAAAACGTTTGTTACAAAATAGAGGTAGGTACATACTAGTGAGATCACATGGAATTACCTGAGAAACTGTAAGATAAAGAATTAATAAAGATGTCTCAAAATAAGATCAAATCTGCATGAACAATAACCACCAAACATTAAAATTTAATTTACAATAAAAGTCTACAGAAAATGCTGGTCAACGTCAGATTATCATACGAACAATACTGAACATTTCTTCCTTTCAATCATGGTTCACATATTTCCATATCTTCCCCCACAAAGTTAGTTCCAACTTGAATGTCTTGATGGACAACATTTTGATTACGTGTTCTGTGACTTCAATAAAGATTCAAATGGATCCATAAGTATTAAATTTGGGGTAGCACTTTCCTTATACTTATAAAAAGTAAATCTTACCTGATCCACCCCATAAAAAATCTCTGCAGTTCTGCAAAGTCTCTAAGTTAGGAATTACTGTCTCAAGGGGTGCAGTGCCTAATAAGAAATGGAGACAAAAAACCACATATATAGCTGTATACTAATTTATTGGCTTTACACTTGGAATAAAGATTTCTGGAGTGCATGGTAGAAGCATATTGAAACAACATGGGGCATTAAATGGCCCCTTTTAACATCCCATGATGCTGTAGCAATACAGGCCGAAGAAATAAATATAACTTCCACGTAATCAATTGATCACTGGTTATCTACATCTAAGATAGTACAATAGCAGCTGTCTGATCTAATGAAAAGAAATGAAAATACATGCAAAATTACAAAGGTGACTCAAGCCCTCATTAAGTTTTAAAATAGGTTTTACTTAACAACATTACAAATCAATCTGAGATTTATTGATACTCAGAATTGCGAGAACTGTTTTATCGAAAAGTTAAAGACATCTTCATCAGTGTCATAATTAACATCATCCAATTATCATCATCATCATCATCATCATCATCACCATCAT
>JAAAKL020002606.1:0-25492 GCA_010016065.2 Carybdea cf. marsupialis auct. non (Linnaeus, 1758) | reverse complement strand
TCAGAAACAGGTACAATCAGCTTGTACAAACATGAGATTAGAGAATAAAAATCACCAAATTGATCTATTATGCACATCAAATCCTATGATCATCGATTAAATTGTTAATGATCATTAAAATTATGATCTATGATCAATAAATAAGATCATGAACCGCTGTCTTTATTGTACAGAAACGATTGCGTTACTATAAAAACAGCTCATGCGCAGAACCACGCAGAAACGAGTACGGCTTTAATCAATGTTGGCGACAACCACAGATCTTTAGAGACTGGATCAAGCTTCCCATTGAATCCAACAGCGAACAAGAGGAGTCACGAGTACTGGACCCCATTAGTTAAAATAGTGCGGAAAGGTCTGACATCTTACGTAACATTGTTTATAAGCTTTGTTTGATGGGGACTACGATGGCGTCCAACGACTGACCTCACTTTGAGATGGAAGATGCTCGATCCAGTGTCTTTTTTAAGATCAGTGGAGATAACTAATGATAGACAAGATTCGAGAAGTGTGGCTAGATGCATCTAGAACTAGAAAAGAGTCCTAGCAGAAGAGCAATTAACTCCGAGTACGGCTTTCAAGCAATCTGAACAACTGTAACTGTACAGGAATTTTACAGATGCGATCGGATTCTTTAGGTCATATTAACATTAATTGGTGTGAAAAGCCGACTTGGCTAAAACAGCCACCGCCCTTAGTTCCGAAAACAAATTCGGAAGAAAAAACTTATTTACGGACTTGAATTTACGTATCCTTGCAAGGATCCGTCACAGATAAAATAGCAGGCCTCCTACTTTAAATTTAACAAATTTCTAAATGAAATTAAATCTAACTCTTTTGCTGAATTTTTAGGGCATTTTTCAGTGATTATTATGACATTTTAAGACACAATTTACGTCGTTCATTGGCCGCTTCCTCTTCATATTCTAGGCATGCACACCAGGGTCATATCTGGCGCAAAATCACTTCGGGAAAGCAAATAATTCAATTCTTCCAAACTTGAACATTCTGGAATAAATACCACGAAGAAAATTGTCAATAAAGTCATTAAAACTCAGGATTCCAGCCTTGTTGTGGCAGGTCTAGAGCTATTTCATGCAAAGTTTTATGATTTTATGACGGAGTGGGAGGCCTGAAATAGGTCTGACAACAAAATACAATATAATCGACTAGTGCCTGAAACTTTGACAGAAAGCAATACCACTCATAACCCTCACGTGAAGTTTGAGATTAAAATGATTATAAATGAAATCTACCTTGGTACCAGAGAATTGCCCTAGTAGATTTGCGGTAACTACCATCATTTTATTAGTTAGAATAATATTTGAAATAAATGGACACCGCATCCATTGCTAGCAAAATATCGAGAACAAATAGAAATTGTGGATCCAACTTCATACGGGTTTTAATATTTCATTGCTAGCTTGCTCTACGTAATAGCATCGAAAATGAAGTGTATCTGATACGATGTAGCCTGTACGCAGACTAAAATACTGACGTAGACTTACTACTGATTTTGTAGTTACACCAGCGGGCATACGATGGTTTGTAACTGCACCTTGCAAGTTGTCTCGTTAATAATATAACACCATTTTAATTGTGGCCCGAAGTCAAACAACTACCGAATGTCAACCATTCGACTTCAGATATTTTGCTACCAGTTATTCACTTCGTTCTAGTTAAAGCCTCTAGTTCTGTCAGAGCACTAGTCCAGGATATCCTGGAAAACTTCAGCATGAACGAGACCCCGTTTACACGACAGAAATATAAACGGATCTACAGAGTTCTGTTCCCGAATGGATACCAGACCACAATTTAACAGTATGCTTGCGTGACCCTGTCACCATACTCCCAGCATAAGCCTTTCTTTATCTGCTCCTATTATACTTGCGTTACACCTAATGATCTACTTACACTAAGTATTCGTCATCACATACTCTGTTGTCCTCTTCTCCAGACACTTTATAGCCTCTTCTACAGATAGTAACCTTTCACACGAGTTCGAAAACGGAACCGGGGTTACCCTTGCCAACTCAAGATTCTTTCAGGCATATAGAGTAGAAAGACTACTCAAAAATTGGGCTCTCGTTGATAAGCATAGTAACATAAATTACAAACAACAGTAAGAGTAAATTTTGGGAATAGTTTGATCATTGTAGGTTTTGCGATATGCTCAACTGCGACTGCCACTGCTGTATTTCAGCAAGCTTAAGTTTTATTACTCCCGCCTGCACAAATTTTCCGATGCGGCTGACCACCCTTCGATTTTCTTCTATCCACGCACTTTTGGGTGATGCACACCTCGCTATAGTGCCTTAGACAATGACATATTACACCGCCCTGATTGTAATCAGTATGCTTTTTGAGTGCGGGTCGAGGTACGATTTCGGGAAGATACGGCCAAGTTTATTGCTTTTCTTGCTGTTAACCAAATATCTGTCTAGCAAGTTTGCAGCAGACCAGACGTTATACCTTGTGCAGGTGAATGTCAGTGGTAACTGACTAGAAATCTCTCGCATTTCCTGTCAGCCTAATGGAAGCATTACAACCAAATTATAGACACAGAGGTCGCCAGAAATTTAAGATCATCCAAATTTAACTGTTACAAGCCCTGGGATCACACATTCAGGCCTTTCCGGAATATCTATCTGACTTGTTAAAACGATATACATATTCTCTGTTCGACTGCAGCCAACTTGTGATACTTTCACATTTACAAGTTACAGAATCACAATCTATCGCAATCTATTCTCAATCTGCTTTTGGATATTCAGAGCCCAATCAGGACAATTCTTAATGTAGATTTTATTGCTGCGGCCTGTGTACTAGTGAGGGATTTTAGCAGGATATCCCAGCCCCTCCCAGTAAAAAGTAAGAAGCGTGGTTTAATTAATATATTCAACATCATGACCTGATACAATTGAGTTCTAAGATTCTTTCATTATAAGCAGGTTAACATAAAAACACCAGAATGCCAAGTTTTGCTGTTCACGTCTTGATGCATAGTACATCAAATTTAAGGGCAACTATCGGGTATGGCCCTTTCAAATTTGTTTCTGGTCTCCCATGGTCTCTTCTCATAAAATCTGTAGATGGTTCACTTCGTAGTTCACGCTGATGTTGACAAGAATAAATATAAAATAAGTAAAGGACAAACTAATCCAATTTGGCTACTACCCTTCAGGTTCACAAGCTCAGCTTGTCAGCCGATTCTGTCACTTGACGGCATATTTTCAGAAACATATGAAGGGGTGTAGTCAATAAAAAACGTTATAGCTAGGGGGTAGTATCCTTCATACCATGTCTTACCACTCTTCTTCATGGACAGTGTCTAAAATGGGAAGGCCATATGTGGATTATTTCTATAAATTCCCTCCTGTAACATTAATAAGATAACTATAGACATTATAAAGTCCTGATAACACACTCTTACTGGATGTTTTCAAAGCTTCTAATTTAACATAATATGGTAGATTAACTAATGTACATGCTTCTAGAATAAATCCATCACATACACAAAGTTGGACTACCAATAAACTGCAAGTAGTAATATTCTATTGATCCATTGGATTGGGGGAGGCCCACAGTAAAACGGTTCTGAGGTTGAAAATTATAAAATGATTCATTTTGACTCCCTTCAAATGAATCACCAAAGAACTATGAAAGTGAACTTGACACAGAAAACCTAATATACAACTAATCCCCAATAGATATCTTGAAGAGTAAAATTATGACCCAACCACTTATAAAGAAAGAACATGTTTCAATGGAACTTCGAAAACAGGACACTGTGAACACATGTGCACCACATCAGGTAATCATAACAGATAATGCTCTTTTAGGGGCCAAGAAGTAAACTGTATGCCTTGCAATGTAACATATTTAACAAGTGACCATGAAACAACACTTGATCACTCCACATTATTGAATTCTGTTAGTCAGTGTAAAGTCCCCTGTAAAAGATCACAAAGTTCATAGGCAAGTACAATCTAATTGATACCAAAAGACAACTGTTAAACCAAAACATGACTATGGGCTGTACTTGAGTTTCTACCTCTTCCTAATCTATTCAAGTTTCCCCTCCTTCAAAGTAACTACCACCTATAATTGGTAAGTATGTTAAAAACTTGGAAATCAACCCCAACCCCTTCCACTAAATTGATGGGGTTATGTTTTTGCAGTGACCATTTCGAGTTTTAAACTACTTCCTTCTCTGCAAAAAGCTTTCAAAACCATAATTGTAACCATATCAATTGACACCAAAATAACAAATAAATGTACGAGACACCTAGAATAATTTGTATGGTATAGAACAGCTTGGAAAAACACAAGATTAGGTCAAAACTGTTAAAATGAACTGGTAAAATTGTTTTAAAACTTACACCTGGAAATAAACACAAACCAAGACTACACCAACACCTTCCATCAAGCAACAGCATTATATATTGCAATTGTTACCATGCTGAAACCAAAACTGAGTAACATACAGTAGTAATTCAACTGCAAAGTAACATTTGTAATAATGTCACTAGAAAAGAGTATTCTCCCAAAATATTCCAGAATGAAACACGTGCCTACAATTGATATGGGTTCTCAAGACTTCAAGATGCAGCAATAACTTCAGGGAAGATATGAGGTACCAAATTTATACTTCAAGATAAAATAAAATAGATCTTTTTATATTTCTAAAAAGTCCACCGAAAGAACATACAACTTCAAATGAAACCACTCAAGATTCTTGCTTGATGACTTCACATCTATAGCTGCAACATTGCAAGTTAAATTTAGTGTCCTTTAAAAATGCTGCCTGTTCAAAGATTCAACTTAAAATGTTCTTCTAATGACAGTGTCAAACCAATACAATTAAAGGCATACAAGCGATATTGCCATATGAAGACCTCCACTCCTAACAGCCAAAAAATATCATAACTAAATAAAAATGTTGATCACTCCCCCCTTTTAGTGCTGCTGTGGTGTAGTGGTTAAGTTATTTGCCTTCAATTCCAGATGTTCAGTTTGATTCTTGGAAGGGCCAATTGGTGACCTTAGCAAGGATATCAGATTTGTTCTACGGTCAAGAAACAAGTTTCAAGTATAGAGGTGCTACTCCAACCCATCTCAAGGGAATGCAAAACATCGAATGGAAAACAACCCAACCTAAAAAACCTTCCTTTTATGAAGATATTAATGTATAATGACTTGTCACATGAGATCTACATTAGTGCCCTACATAAGTGGAATACACACAGCAGAAAAAAATCTTAACTAATGCCCCCTGGACACAAGTACTACCAGAGACCTCCTAACAGTAGGGGTGGAATAATCTCTAGCTTGAACAGCCTCGAGATAAACTAAAGGGGTCCATAGACATGGACTTAAATCTGAGTAAAAATACTTAACATATTACTGTCTGCGAAATGGTCTTATTAATGGTGTTCAAAAACAATGAGGAAAGTTATCTAAAAAAGTATGGACTTCAAAAAGCAGACAATAGGGATAAAGAGTGGTTTTTCTCAACCATAATTTTATAAAATTTCCCCTTGTACACAGCACAGTAATATTTGAAATCTTGTTTCTCACAATCACTGCACTCTTACAATACACTGACCATTTACACCAACTACATTAAGATAATACTCTTGCCCTACTTGGATAAAACAAGAAGTGACTGCCAAACAAAAATAGCATAGATCATGAGACTGTTTACAATAAAATGGAACTATCAGTAAAAATGTTGTGTGTTGTTTTGAATGTTTCAAAAAGCAATGAAACTGTATGATAACATCAAGAATATGGTTCAAGGGTAAGATATGAGAGCCTTCTAAAGGAACTTTGACATGTGCGAAAACATTGTATGATTACAATGAAGCCAAATTTATCCCATTTATACTTGTCTTAAAGGGTGATGCACCTTGAAACAAATTGTTTCATTCAATGGACCATCACAAACGTCACAGATAACATATCTGTATCTTGAAGCAACGTGAAATTCTGGTTCTGTTTGGGGCATACATAATACTTGAAATAGCCTTCTAAAAATTCAAAAACGACTCCTCAGTATTTGTACCACAAAACGATGTGGAAATCGTTCGAGAAATATTCCACGGTTTAATGTTCTCTATCTAGCTTAGAAAAACTTACCCTCAAATTTTGCAGTTTTCAAACCCTGGTGATAACATGGGTTGACTGCTAGAAAAAAATTGAAGTGCACGAGAAGACTGACTACTAGGGATATCCTGGACAACACAGAAAATGTCTGCCAAACAGAAATGTGTACCGCTTCATCAAGAACTTTGCTTGAAGTAATCCGCATTATTTATCTGTTGGAAAAGCAGCTGTTTCTCGATTCAACAGTGCTCAATAATGTGTGAAAAACGGCCATGGTATTTCCATTTACTTCGAAGTACTCGGTGACTATACTGCACAAAAACGCCGTAGATTAGGGCAAACCAAACAATGTCAAAACAAGGTGGCCTTTAATGCCAAAGCACGCTATTTCTACGTTTAAGGCACAAATAATAACATATTCCCAGCTATTACACTATAGCTACTACCTTTACTCATGTAAATCTTAACTTATCAAATATATGAATATCTCATGTCCCTTTTTATGAGAGTTAACATGCAACACAAATGTGACTTAGTACTGAACTAGTGCTGTGTGAAACAAGGGAAAATAAACAAACCCCTAGAAGCAGCGAGCAAAAACCAGTAAGCTGTATAATACTTCAAATACGAACTTATACAAAAAATTCAACTTCAATATCTGTGTTGACATGATCTCACTAACCTGAGTCTCAACCTATCCCCAATTACTTGTTGAATAACACCAACTGTTTTAACTGAACCTGTCTGCAGAATGGACTCTGGCGCCTCCGTTAAAGGGCCAAACTTAATAAAAACCAGTAAAACCATCAGGTCAAGCGGTGGATCGCGGATATTGTGCTAACGGTTAAGGACAGAAAGACGACCTAACTACACCTTGAAATCATCGTCAGTAGAAACAGCAGTAATGGAAACCCAAACAACAAATGTGCAAATGAAATCACGTTGCCGGGAGTTGACGCACACAGACAATTAACAAAATGATAGAAATCCTTTGAATGGAAGGCATGGAACAGGAACGTGCTGATTGTTGTTATCGAGGAAAGTATGGTGACAAATACTGTGGAAAACACCGTTGAAATGCTCAACAGATTGTATACTGGACAAAACCAAGTTTCCTATTCTCATCACGTTAAGACGACATGGCATTGTTGGCTAAGGAACGTCCACCCCAACGAAATAACAAATAAAGGGATATAACTAAATAGACTCCTAGTGAGGGGACGAAGTTAGAACGCAAAATGTGAAGTAGAGCTTAGCATGGTGCTGTGCATGAATGCATTTTAACAATAAACAAGCATTCCATGTTAACGAAAGAAAAATTCGTTTTACTTTCCCTATTTCATATGATAAAGTTTTTTACATTGTCAACGACCATAAGAGAGCAGCCACTGGTCACAAATGAAACAGTTGCACTTTAAAGTGCGGAGCTTTAAAAAAATTGTTCCAATACTTCCACTGAAAACCACGGCTGTGCCGTGCCAAGTTTTATTGCATCGATCATTCTGATAAGATCACAAAATGAGCTTATCTACCGAAATATCATTGCTCAAACGTGTACCAAGCAAAAAGAAATCTCCTTTCCATCCATGAGTCACATTGAGTGTAAATTAAACTGAAATGATCCACTTTATCAACTCAGAGCAGTCTTGAACTACTTTCCGTATCTAGATTCACTCAATGGCACGAGTGAACTAAATATTTAAATACATCCTACACGACTACCAACATAAACGATTAAAATTCTGCAAAACCACTCACTCATCATCAGTGACAAGTTGACTACGGCAAATTCCACAAAATCATACGAATTGAGTACCGATCCATCTAAATGTACCTTGGTGTGAGCTGTTTATCGTCTCAATTGTTCATCGACTTGAACACATTTCAAACCAAGACACGAGAGGAAATTAGAGCATGTTCAACAACAGGTAATTGTGACCATTATTAAGCTGCTGGTACCACAATAAAATCCTGCAAGATCATGGCTTCTCAAACCCAGGAGTAAACTTTCATTCTCGGAAGTCTGTATTGCCATCTAGGTTTACCGTGGCTAGTACCCTGATGAATGAAATGGGCCATCGGAGCAACGATAACTGCCGTTCTTTTGCCTTGTCATAGACTGTGACCTAATCGACATGGCCACAAGATATTTTTCATCTTGTTACGTTGTCTCAAACTTGACTCGCATCTCGGGATCCATATATTCCTGTCTGCTTACTTTCATTATCTCGACTGATTGTTGGTAACCCTTTACCTGAGTCATAACGAAATAATCGATATCGTCAACTACAGGCGATAAGAAACTTCTCCAATCACAAATCACGCAAACCAGGTAGGTAACAATACTCTGATTGCTTTTTAGCCTTCAATGTAACTCCATGTTGAACTGGCCTTAGAAGTCTCAGATTTCATGCCATTACTTCTTAGGTATTTAACGATAAATACCTACGAAAAAGTTGCAAAACGCTTCTTAAACCGAAGTTTCTGAATTTAATCTCAGAACGAAGCGATCGTGCTCGTAATCAAACATCTCCTCTTTAACCGAGAAAACCGGCATTTTCTGTACTGTTATAACTATAGAAATATCGTCTCTTCTCAACATAAAAACTGTCCCCTCTTTAATTTCCCGTGAAGGAGGATCTTCTGACACAAGAACCCACTCTGCTCGCCGTTCTGGTCCCATAAATGCAATGGTGGGTTGTTCGTTAACGTATCTTTCCAAAAACGCGCGAGGCGCCAGATCATGACTAATGCAATGAGCAAGATGTTTAATGATCGATTCCATGGTAAACCGAGGCTGCTGTCTTGTCGTTTTCAAATATTTCTGTAGCGGTCTTGCCAACGAGGGGAAAACTGCTTGTGCTGCTTCCTCGGGGTCCATCGTATTTCCATCGGAATGTTTCTCAAATCCAAGCCGTGCAACATGACCGAACGCTTCCTCAGCTGCAACATACAAACGTGCTTTTCTTTTTCTAACTCTTTTCTCAAACTCGGCCTCCTCGTAAAAGCGATCGTTTCGCCCCTGGCGTCTTCCTGATGATGCTGCAATGACTGCTCTTGTTGTGGCATTGATATTTGTTGAGTCGTTTCCCTTGCCATCGATGTCGTAGAACTTCAAACCTGAGAAACGCTTGGGATTGTTCGCTCGTGAAGCGGAATGTCTTTCAAGGTGTGGATTGTACAATGGAAAGTCACGATAGTACCTTTCTAATAAGAACACAGCAGCGCCCTGCAAAGAATGTCGCCCCACATTATAGTACCTACTAAACCCATCGGTATTTCGTATAACTTTAACTGTGAACACTGGATCTGAATTCCGAATCCAAAGTAGTATTAGTGATAAATAGTGTAAGAACAACATACAGTCTGCGAATGATACGGCAAAGTTAACTACAGTTAAGAACTCCTTTTCCTCTTTTGACATGATCCTCCAGCCGTAAAACAACCAATAACACACTACAACAAGAAAAGTAAGGACCATCACACTCACTTTTAGCACATTTACTCGCGGTGTGTTTGCTTTCAGAGGGCGAATATAGAGCGCCCAAATACCAACTAATAAGACAATTTGTTTTGTTCCGAAGCTGATGAATATTCCATCACAGAGAGTGCCACATGACCTCGGGTTCCACAGAACGAGAGGCAGAATGATAAAAGCAATAGGCGAGCCAACTGCCAAAAGTCCTAGGATTACCGATACTAGAATCGATATTACTCTTTTAAAATTTAGTCGTAAGGAAAACGGTTCCTTTAGCTGTTCATCGAAGGTGTCTAGATCCTCGATACTGGTAACATATGAAGTCGCTGTTTCCGTGATCGTGGTAGCCGTTTCTCCCCAGTTGTCATCTTGTGGTATCACTTGAACTTCAATAACACCATCATCAAGGTCCTCACCTGGTTGTATCATCGACATATCTGCTAAACTGACAAATAACACAAACTCCTCATAAAACTCAAGGTGTAGTAACGAGACGAAGGAGTACTTCAGCTCTAATTTCCAACTCAAAGGTGTTGAAGCCGTGCAAACAAAACAGGCCTACTGTGTTTACAGTTCCCAGTTTGATCAGTCCGTTTCTCCATGAAAATCCTGCTTTCCTAGGTAACTTTGATCACCTAAATGTCTACTTTCGATACCATCGAAATCTCCTTGATAAAAACAATCCCTCATGTAAGTTTGGTCATCATTAACGATGTAAACGAGATAAATCAGGGAACTTCGCCTGGATGAAGAAATCTCACAACATTCAAACACGCCGAACAAATCGCTTCAACTCCTATACAAAAGCCCGAAGGACGATTGCTGTTCAGAACACTGTTCTTTCGTTTGATTGGTGTCAAGACAAAGAAGAGCGATCTTGAGACGTTACTATAATTCTGGTGTACAATTGGCCTTCAAGACAAACCCAAGGTGATGATTGGCTTGCTGTAGCTTGGTGACGTTTCGAAAAAGTATTTTTCCTGCCCGACGAAAAACAAAGAATAGAGAACAAACCTTTGGTGAAGAAATTGGCAAGGTGATCACGCGCTTTCCTTTCCCTGCATCTTATCCTTTATATTACCCTAGCACCACAGCAAGATTTCCCGGAGACTCTGTTTCAGAATAACATCCACTTTTCCCATGTTGCCGGCACTGAGAAGGCAGTCGTCGACAGACATGAGACAAACCCAGTCGTTATAAGCAGCGACAGACGTTTCTTTCAACATCGAGTGTCAAATCGATACTGAAATGATATTGTGTGATATTGAAATCGTGACCGAAGAAAAAGTGGTAGCATGGGGAGGGGCTGGACCCTCCATACTATGTAAGCTTACTGACAGTAACGTAACGAAACGAAAGACAATGAAATGACTATGACAGGGAGCTTGTTTTGCTCCAGAACTATTTAAGATCCTCAGAAGTGATGGTTGAAAATCAAACGTAAAACTTTATTTCCGATGGTTAAATGAAGCATTTTCCATTTCCATTGAAATCGAGATTTCTAGACAAATATAAATGTGTTTACTATACACAGCTTTGGTAAGAACAGTGATATAATAAATTTTATAAATGCAGTTTCATAACCAAAAGGCACGCATTATAATGTAACTTTTCTACAGCCCGAGATACGAGTCATTTACGTCAATGAGATGGATTATGCCGCATCCTTGCGACCAGTTCTACTATCAGTGGCACGGTTGTTGACAGAACACACCTCGGATCTGGCTCGCCTGCTGTTCCTGAACTTAGCGGTTTCGTGTTAAAATTATATTACGTACGCTACTCCATGAAAAGAGACTTCCGATGGCCGTCAGGATCGGGACCGCCAATTTGAAAACCCTGAACTGGACCAACTGATTCCACGCTTGAAAATATACAAATTTGACAATAATCTCTAAATACTGATTTATTTTTTTTACTGCATCTCTGTACCCACGGAGCGAATGTCCGATAGAAAAGAAGATAAAACGCAAATTTAAGTATGGATGATTGTGTTTTAAACACCCACTTTCTAGAGCGGAAGCCCAGCAAACTATACACTATATCACGGCCAATAAATAGCTTGACATGACAGCAATATAACTGGTTTGCCGAGGGGGTGTAGCTCAGTGGTAGAGCGCGCGCTTCGCATGCGTGAGGCCCCGGGTTCGATCCCCGGCACCTCCACTGTGGTCTTCCCTTTTTATCAGCTTGACGGCTCAGAGGTTCTGTCTGCAGCTTTGAGTGCAGAGGGCTCTGGGTTCAAATCCCACTCAAGGCGATTTAAAAACTTGCCTATTTCATCAATTTGTAAACTGAGCCATCAAGCTGGCCGCCAACCCAGCTGGTCATCCTTTCGGGGTCGGCAAATGGGAACCAGTTCATTCTGGCGTCAAATTGTGGAAACACAAGGAAGAGGAGTGGCGCCCCTCCCTACCTTTGGGCAGAAGCCCATATGAAAAGGCAGCCTTCGCGTTGCCCTCGACTGCGGTCGAACGATTTGATTTGATTGCTTGATAAGATAGTTTTCCAAAGAGAGGGCGGGATTTTTATTAACTGAAAGGTTGTTTTTTTCCATTTAAGGAGAAAACGGTTTATAGATATTTAGAAAATCTACTGTTCATGCCTTATACACTTTTAAATTCGCATTTTGAAATCGCGTTCGTTCCTAAGATAGCGACAAATTGTCACTAAAATCATAGTTTGGCTATTACGTCGGACGTACTTTGCCTCCCTCGAGTCAGGAAATTTGCTCGGCAAGGCACACAGTATATTTGAGCTAGGAAAAGAGTTTCGCTGAATCTTGAGACCGTGGAACATTCTATCAACTCCTCCTGCAGAAAACTAAAAAGAGGATTCAGTGCCCAAACCAACGATGCGAGCATTGCATTAAGCTATTAGTTGTCAAAGATCGTGGTAGCCAATCGCAATATCTCCCAGGTTCGGCCAGGGCCAGCTCTATCTGCTTCGACGACGTTGCTTTTCACTATTTTGACGCCAGTACCTCGACAGGCTGTTTGGAATAGCTAAAGATCTCGCCCATGTACATAATCAAGTCAGCTTGAAGAGTCTGCACCAATGCCTTTTGGCAAACTGAGGACTAGGGGCTGTCTGGCGTTATTTTAGTGTTTGTCCAGTGATTTTTAAGAGTTTCTCTGACCTTACTCTAACACTAATTTATAGCTTGCCTTATTTATCCATATTTCAAGCCGCCAAGAAGAACGGGGACTTCGATATCGTAGCCCCCCTCCGCATATCGAGGTAGCCCTGAGGTGAAAGCTACCACTTAAGGCTATCCTTAGTCTGTTTAGATAATATGCGACATTGATTCCTGAGAAAAGTCTAATGTACACGTTCAAATAGCCACTTACTGCAGCTTGTGTTCCACAAAATTAAGGCGGTACTCTTAGAGGGTCAGCAGGGAATCCCTCTGATAAAATTTAACTCCACTGTACTATGAGGACTATAGAACAAAGTTGAACGAACGGTATATCTTTGCCGTCTCCTAGTGTCCTCCATCAATGCAGCCTTGGCAAATCTTACGGGACGTAACGATAGCTATTATTATTTGATATCTATCCAATTTAATTCTTTTTATTTCTCTTCTGATCGGGTAATCGCTCGGACTCACTGTGGAATAACGAGTTTAAAAATTGGGCAATTTGTTGCAGTCATTTACAAATCGCCCGAGTGTAAACAGTAGAAGAAGCGCATGCGTAAATGTGTTCTGGAATCAAGAAACTTGCAGGCTGCAAAGTAAGATAATCTACTGGAGTTTCACAGTGATCACAAACGTTCGGATAACTTTATTTTCGATAATCATAGGTCATCGTAAGAGGAATGCAAAACTTTCAACCACCAACGACTGTGTAATACATGGAGATTCTGTACGAATGAGAGGTAGCCAAAAACTCCATAACAAAGACGTCATTAAAAGGTATATGATGAACAATGGCTTAGACCAGGTTGGTCTAACCCTTTTGAGCTCGAAGGCAGCAAAATCTCGCCTGATGATGCAGCGGTCTGCACTGACAGAAAACCACTTATGTTGTATTCATATTTGTATAGAGGATGTGGACGGATAGCCTACGCAAAGAGAAGACAGAGCGATATGAATGAGATAAAAGAATTTTCTCTAGAGAATAACCAAGAGAGGCCTTTTAAGTGAACAACAGGTATTTATATAATTCTCAAAAGAGGCTATTTTACAATAACGAGGGCCATAACGTCTTTCTTTCGGTATAAAAATTATAGTAGAAAGTTATTTATTTATATCAGCAATAGAAGTATACATGTACACTTACACATGTATAAGGAGCATAGCGAGAGAAATATGTATACAGCGCATACCTGTGAGAAACGTGAGGCTGAATGTCTCTTTCCAACTTTGCAATATCAACGGGAATGTCAGGGGTTGTTACGCGAATGAGGGAACTGACTGTTCTGTCACCGAGATGGTTTCTATCTTTCAATTTTATGCTCATCTTCTCATAGAAGATCGGCGCGCAGATGTAGGTACTACCGATCATAGAAAGCAGTATCAAAATCAAATCTTCATAGGGAAAGCTGCGGCTCCGAGACTAACTTCCACAATGATACACATGTAAGCTGTTCCGTACTCCGATGGGAATGTGTTGCTTTGAAGATCACAAGGCTCCATTTAGTACAAGTGTGATCGATTTTCGGAGTTCACTGTCATTAGGCAAGTGAATACTTACATTTCACCTTGCAGAGCTTCAAATTCTGATTCGAGCAGTAATCAGTGAAAATATCAATGATTTTTGTGGAACACGAGACCTTGGCGTCATCGTACTTTGTAGTCAGCTGTTCGGAACCTCCCTAATGACGCTCTACTGTGTAGTGGCTGCCACGCGGGAAGAAAAACGTAGTCAATAATAGACACTTTGGCAGGCGAGGTGCCATCTTGGCTGACGAGCAGCGAAGAGAAACTTGGGCGCGCAAGTGGAAAATATCAAACTACTTTCACATATCCGAGGTTACGCAAATATACTGGCGGGCCGCAAACAACCTAGCCGAGGAGCGCAGAGTTGACCACGCTGACATAAACTAACAAACATGAGGGGAAGATGCGCTCAAAAGGAAGAGGTGAGGAGAGTCTTTCCACCATACTGAAAAATCTATTGATAAGAGACGTCTATCCTCATACCATAGACAACAGGCAAATGAGACACTCATAGGTTTAGCAAGACAGAGCCTCTTTCGAACTGCGGTCGCCCCCTAACGGTTAAAATTCTGGAGTGCATAAATCTGAAATAATTTAATGCCAAAACGTACTATCAAACTTGCAAAAAACTATAAAAAAATCCTATTCGCACCACGTCATAATTGGCTTTAACTGATCATAAACAGATGTGAGATAAATTCTAAAAATTTCCTGTTTTTGAACGATTCATTACACCAAGTCTAAATGCATACGGAAATGAAAATGGTAATGACGATCGCGCTGTTTCTCTCTTGAAAGTGCGTGTTATGCTTCCACAGTTATCTTTTGATTTCCTGACTACTACTACTTTCGAGAGTTCATATTTCGTTTACAGGTTGAATAAATCGAGTGCAGATGATAGTGTAGATCTATACTTGAGTGAAGCTTCGTTTGTTTACGACTAGTTGATAGTCTTTATCTGCGAAGAGAATCGTGGCAAAAGTTATCAAAACAGTAGTAATACATTATGGAAAGGCTGAATGACACATTTTCAAAAATTGCAACAGGAATTTACTCCGCATACCACACTCACTAATCCTCGAGTACCGAGCGGTGCGTAGAGCCAACTTGAAACACAAGTGCTCGCCAGTGCTGACGATGGGCAGCGAGCTGCTCCGCTTGAGATAGAGGCACTCCACAGGATCGCAGATCTACAAAAGTTAAATAGATCAACAAAAGTTAAATAACACCCGTAGACTCCACTTACTTATCATTATTACATTTACAGGGGACATGATGAGCACAAAATTAAGGGGATTGGGGTGAAGCCAAACTCGTGGAGATCGATACATGGGGATCTACCATCACTGATTTCAAGTAATCTTTGAAGACGCGAACCATGTGCAAGCATTCCAAAGGAGAGTTGCAATTCTGTCGATTCTGTATTGATTTTGTTTGTGCAGTAACACCATCATATTTGAACCTATTATACGAATGAGAACTAGGAATGGGCCAATACTAAGCTTGCGCCAACAGGCCAAATACTCCACACTGATATCGACACGAGAACATATACCAACAGCCAACTGTACGTCCTGAGTCTGAATATGACAAAGAAACATTTCCAATGCCAATGTTGATAATGCACCTTGGGTGTATACGGGAGAGAGGCCAAGGATAAGATTTTTAGATTTGTTGATAAAGTTTGAAAGTGGTTTCTCGGCTTAAGCAATGTATAAAGACAAATGTGTTCACACAGGCTATTTCCAATCGTGAATTTGGATAAGTACTATTAATACTGCGGGAATTTACTTTATTCCTTAAATAGATACGGATGAAAAAGAAAAGAATATTCCGGAAGCCAAACAGTTTCCCTTTCTGAACTTAACTCCCTGTTAATTTTTAGAACGAATTTTGAGTCCGACTTTTGCACACCTGGTCCCTTGTTCTCGTCACTGTGGTGGAAGCAGAACGTCTTAGTGTCCATTTTTAACCAAAGTTTGCTTGTCTATTTTGGAAACAGTTGTTGTTTTTTCGTGAATGCGTCAATGGCATTTTGTAGTTCATTGTATGTAAGTTGCTGCAACAAAAGCAAAGTTTTGAAAAAGAAAGAAAGTTATTATTTTGTGTTTGAAACCAGATGCCTGCGTAGGCTAAACAGAAAACGCGCCACAGTTGAAGAAACGTCATAATTTTCATCGCAAGAAATCGCCTTCGCAAAATCGACTATCTTTCTAACTCAATAACGTAGAAAAATGGCCAATTATTTGCATCTCATTATTAGCCTCTTTTTTGTATCTTTCCTACTTTTGCACGCAGGCTTGATATGATGTCTTAGCGACTGAGAATGATTTTGAGTGCTTTGGAAGAGCAGGCCCAGCAAGACAAACTTTAAGTGTGTCACTAGTAAAAGAATAACAGTGTTACGAAACTAGACTCACCATTCTGTTAGGGTGAATACAAATAATAACTACTTTAATCCTAGACTCTAATCCACTCATTGTATATATTTTAAACTTCCTAACTTACCCTCTCTGAAAACTACCGAAAGTTAGTTCTATGATTTAATCGATCTGCATAAAAGTTCTTTAGGTAACAATTTTCCGGTTATACTACTACAATGAGTAATCTGACAATAACCTCGGGGAGAAAAGAGAACGGGAAAAGTTAGGGAAGAAGAAAGAGGCAAAAAGTGGCTGTTGCTGAAGCGTCAGCAGGTATTCTTGAGGATGTCACTGATAATTTTAGACAGTTTGAAGAATGTAAGGCTTATCTTTACTCCAGAATATTGGGCAAAGGAAGGTCCAAAAGACTGCTAGGTGTCATATTTCAAAGGGTGCCACTGGGCCAAGCAATCACTAGGCTCGAGCAAAGGGGGAACTAGGGCATTGCCCCTCGAGGAAAACTCCTAGCGAGTATTTGTGTCAAGTTCAGTGTCCGATTATTACTCGACGTCTCATAATCGATTTTATGTCGACTCTGTATTCAGTTACAGGTGTATTTGTCGAAGAGTTGCCTCCTGCGTAATAAAAGTAGTCACAAAATGCAGGAACTTTGCCCCATGTAAGTAAGCATCACTAGTGCTGTGATATTCTACTCAGGCTAAGTTGACGTGATATAGTATATGCTCTATTGAATGCACTTTTCAGATATTGATAACGAACGTTTACGTAACATAGCTTGGCATAAATTTGGAGTTGTAAATACATCGTCCCTATTCTTCATGTTTCCTTCAAAACCTGAGGGTGATATGCCCTTTGATTGTTGGTTATGCTGAGACGGCACAAGCTAAGCCTTCACAGCTTTTCCAGTCCTCAGTAATGACATTGGCATCACATTTCTTGTAAAAAGATACCGCAACACGTGGCTGTGTCCCAATATATGGCCAAAGAGCAAAGTGGAGTGATGGCAGGTACACAAAGAGCAAGTGGAGTGATGGCAGTTACACGAAGAGCAAGTGGAGTGATGGCAGTTACAGGAAGAGCAAGTGGAGTGGTGGCAGGTACACAAAGAACAAGTGGAGTGGTGGCAGGTACACAAAGAGCAAGTGTAGTGATGGCAGTTATACAATGAGCAAGAGGAGTGGTAGCAGGTACACAAAGAGCAAGTGGAGTGATGGCAGTTACAGGAAGAGCAAGTGGAGTTGTGGCAGTTACACGAAGAACAAGTGGAGTGATGGCAGTTACAGGAAGAACAAGTGGAGTGGTGGCAGTTACACAAAGGACAACTGCCTATTTTGTAATTTGCTGTGAAGAAGGTGATTCTAGCACCTTTAGCTGCTGCAGATTGAGTTTATAGTCACACTCGAATTCTCAAATAACGAGAAACAGCATTATACTCTTTCAGATTACCTGCAAGCAGGTATGATGGTCGAGTATAATAAGTGCAGATTACCTCCTTAACCTTTAGATGAGATAAAGAACAGTGATGTATCGGACATATTGATGTTCATATATACATACCTCGGAGTTCCACAATTTAACAACATAAATCATCAAAACATTGATTCATACAGATGCAGTCAGAGATTATGAAACTGTTTCGTAATCTGTGGTTGTAATATTTTATAGTAAAGTAAGTTTGGTACATTCGTTTAGTCAATACAAATTAGAAGCAGAACAATATAAACAAGCTGTGCAAAAGGAAAAGACGGCTAAAAAGCTAAATAGTGCTACTGTGAATGACAATAAATAAAAAGGATGTTGCGCTTTTTCAACTATTTTCCTTACTTTTTATAATCAGAATAGTTTTCAATACATTTGGCATAATTTCTTTACATTTCTTTAATCACAATTTCACATAATAACTTTGACCAAAAAATGTTCACTGCTAAAAGCATAATACGCTATGTTTACTAGCAGAATCCATTGAACGCAGCTCGGCCCCTTTGCACCAGTTCAGTGAATGTCGAATACAAGTACAGCCATGCCTAGGGGGAAAAAAGGCTACTTTGAAAAGCAGCATCAGTCCTGATTTCGTTTGAATCTTGCTTAGGTTGCATAATACGGTTAACATTATTGCCTTAGAATTTTTAGAACAATTCACAGGGGGGCCAGAACATTGATAGGTTTTCAATGTTACTAATGACTGAATGGTAAATTTTCCCAATATTTTTGAAATACTGCTATACTGAAAATTTTGATTTGCAAGATTAAAAGGAAATATAACGGCTGCCGAACCTTTAAATATTCCTTACTAGGTGTCATTCAAGCAAAGACAGTTTTCATTGTCTGGTACCATGAATTGAAACTCTTACATATTGATAAATCGTTCTATTGTCTGTATACAAGGCTCCTTCGTATTCCATTTGTACCGTGACGATTGTCTCCTGTTTTAGTCGCTTATGCATAAAAATATCTTGAGAATTCTAGTCTTTGTTCTACATTACTTTTGCTCTTAAAAATTAAGATTTATTGGCTGCTAAGACGGCACTTCCATCAAAGTCCAGAAGATTTACTCCAAACCCAATCCACCCATTCAGAACAGCCCTGAACCCCTTTTCATATTTAGCTCCATCAACGACCCGCTGTAAACATCGTTCAACATGATGTTTCTTACATTCTCCAGTGGACATCTATTTGACGTCAGTACTTAGCAGCTTTGTAAGGGCAGAAGCCAATATTTATTCAATTCATGTCTTTAACTAGCTGCGATTAGTAAATATCAGTACATAGATAGGGGCATTTCATTTCAATGCATCCAGCTCAATTCAAGGTCCCCAATGGCTAATATTGTGGACAGATGATTTGACAATCACCTGTAGAGCATTAGCACATTGGCAGACGATGTAATTTCCTAAACAGCAAACCTTATTAGAGCATGATTAGTCAGTTGTTGTTTCTTTCCTGTCTGAATTTCAAGGCATTATTTTGCCTCCACTGATCACCAGGATGGGATCACCTAGTAACTTGCAATAGCAACGATGTAGATGTTGTTGTCAGTGGGGCTTTGAGGAGGTGGCCAGTTGGGCCGTGGCTCGAAGTCCCTCGCTTCCATATTGACACTATTGATTATATTTTTGCTCATATAGATCTTGTGGAAGTCTGTGAAAAATGGGAGATCCCCCCTCCTCCCCAACATACCATCACGCCTAAATCGTCTTGTAATGCATGGCGTTGTAGTATCCAATAATTTGGAGAGCGCATTCTCCTGAACTGCCACTGAACATTGCATCGGCACATATTTCCTAATACGCAGGCCTGTCGTTACATTCTGTCGGGCAATTTTATTTTCTGTGATAAATTATCTGCTTAAGGCTCTACTGCTAAAGAAAAAGCTGTTTGTGAACAATGCTTGTTACAATGCAGTCACAAGCAAATAAATTTCACAACGCATAGAAACCAAGAATCCATTTTAACATGGGCGAAGAAGGTACTCTGGATTAGAGAGGGGCTAATTCATCAACTGGTGCTCGCGGGATCTTACATACTTCCTCGTGGAATACTAGATGAAGCTTGGGGTACGTTGGTTGTAAGTGTGTACTCGTAGAAGCCAAACAGACTAACCATTACACAAAAGGTAAAACAAAATAGATGTTTTGTGACACGACAATTATCGTAGACACAAACAAACCAAAATCAGCAAAACCTCTTTACAATAGGTACATTAAAGTTTATTTTAAGAATATTATCTCTTTGCTTGTTAAAGCCCCCTTCAGGTGACCTCATCAAAATGTCAGAGTTTGTTGCTACTGCGAACAAAACGGTTCATTGTAGTTACAATATCAATATCACCATTTCCTTCTTTGTGGCAGTTTATTATTGATACACTGTTAAATCGTCTTGATATCGAGGACGTGGCTGAAAACGTTTGTCCAGTGTCTCCGCACAAACATTAATGTGGATTAAACAGGATTTCTATCACAAAAATTCCAAACGTAGAAGTGAATGGATTGATTAAATATATTTTGATAATGCAGCGGACCTATTCAATGTAAGTGAGACAAATTGTTAACTCAGTAAATAATCTACTTGTTCAACTGCTATTTAATTCAAACAGTTTCCAATTCGAATAAAGGAGACAGTCACAAATGATACAGGTTTCCATGAACTAAATAGGAGATATGATTGAGGCAAACTGGGAAAACAAACTGCACCAACAGTTTGCCCCATTAGGAGCTTTAGTGTCATAGCGCTATAATGTGGAGTTGATGTTTAGAAAGTAAGGTATTACATTGATACTGAAGGGAAAATGACATTAGTGGGGACCATTGGCGTAGATTCTGGGGGACGGGGGAGACTCGTCCCTCTCACGTTTCAGGACGGGGGACAACAGCTGATTTATCCCTCCACTTATTGGCCCAGAAGTATCAAACTGTCCACTTTTAATCCTTTTGTCCCCCACCGTATTCTTACAGCGATTTGTGCCCATGGTGGAGATCAGATTTTGCAGAAAATTTAAAGCTTTTCCTGCCCCATATATCATTATTTTTGTTCACTATCATAACTACTACTATGTTCGGGAAGTCTTTTATGTTGGAAGTCAGGAAACTTTAGTGTTACCGATAGTTTCGAGCAATATTAAATCAAGCGAGATTATTCAAATACTAATTTCTTTGGGTTTGTTCATTACAGATGTTGCAAAAATACAAGAATAGGTATTGTTACAATGAAAATATACTTTAAAGAACTCAATGTCGATCTTTTTAAGCTGCCATAACAATCTATATAGTGTTATAACATAAAATGATAAATATAAAATCCCGGAATTTTATCGCCGATTTAGTGCAGTGATACTTATGGAAAATAACGTAGAACGGGTGACCTTTTCAATCTCTGAGAAACATTTGGACAACTATGATGGACGTATGTAGTAGTGACAGAATTTTGCTCGAACTTAATACAATAAAGAAAATAAATTTGATCTGACACTTTCAATACTACGATTCATTTCATCATTTTTTTGAAAAAATCAATGCGGAGGGAAAGTGATGACGTCACAAATCCAAAGTTTTAGAAATAGTACAATCTGACTCCAGATATCGAAAGGCAAGCTTGGAATAGGCTGTTTTCCAAAATAGCAGACCTGTAGTGTATAAAGCGTGTAAACTAGAGGCGTTTGAATCTCAAAAATCTCTGGTCAAAACTATGTTGATATTCCTTGGCTCGATAAGTTAGGAACCAGCATCAAATAATAGGGTTTTGTTAGAGAAATTCAAAACTTTGAAACCTAATATCTCCGTGTTTGGAAAGGGCATCGCTCTCAATTTTGGCCATTGACGTTCTCACTAATAGGGTAACATGAAAATTGAGTTTTTTCCCCCTTAATTCAAAATATTCAAAATCGTGACGTCACACTTTCCCACCGCATAGAAATACTACTACACAGGATTGTAACTACCTAATTTTGGAGAAGAGAGGATTTTAGAATGCAAGTTCAGTACATTCGAGAGTTGGGTAGTGTTTTAACCTGCGAAAGTACAGTCGATATGGTAGGTAGGTAGGAAGTCTGGGCCCAAGAGTAGGCAACAAGGATTTGGATGTGCAAGCATACTTATCGCCTTTTTTTAGTCAATCTCTTTCAGACCCTATTGCGTTTTCACTCTGGGACCCTCACTATCTCTCGATGGCATCATAGACGTTGGTTGGCAAATGGCCTCTTTTTATCTGCCATTGTACAATATAACTACAAACTCCTGACTACGTTTCTGAGATTTCTGCATCGAAGTTAACTTTTTACGGAATTTTGTGCCTCGTTGATACGTCATACCTTAGTTTATTGACCTCCGCATAACAGATTCGCTGGAATAAGGTGAAGAGACGCTGTAGCCTAAACTCTGACCTTTTACTATCAGAATACATGAAGTAAATAAATAACAATAAATCAGCTATAGTCTTTTCTTCATTTCGTAAATACTGATGCATTTATGGAATCACTACAAATTTCTCAACTCAAACAAGGTAAAACCTTGTCAATTTTCAGTAAAGAATATTAATCAATGTTATAGAAATGGAAAACAATCTCACCCTATTTTCAAGATAGCATTATGAATTGCGAATATAAGGATCATCTCAAGTTTTCCAATTGCTTCCGACTCTGCGTTGATAAAGTTGTCTAACATTGATGCAATGCATAAGTATGTAAACTTCAGAACTGAAAACACCGAGAACATGCTAGCAAGCAATTTATTGTTAAGCAATCGAGTTTGTAGGAGGGGTGGTAAAACTAAACCGTGGACACGTGGAATGCATTTCAGCAAAATATTGAAACATATTCCTGGTACTAAGAAATAGAGGAGACCATTTAACAGGCAACTCATTTTGATAAAAAGCTTCTCGCCGATTCTTGCCCATTGAAAGAAATCCGTGTAATTAAATTGACGCGTTCATGTGCTAATATTTTGGGATGCTGATAAAAGGGAAGTGCGTAGAGTCATTAAAAGCGCAATCAAACCAGGGTGTGCGTCTATATTTAAGTGTTTAAGATATTGGAGTACGGTCGGATTGAGTAAAATGAAAAGAGAGTGCTATACCTTACAATTGCGTAATTAAATAAAATTAAAGGAAAGTGGCACCTATTAGATGTTTAAGAGTGCGAGTGTATTTGTTATTTCTTACAGTTAATTTTCCTTTTTTTGACTCATATTGCTTCGGCTGTTAAAAGTTCTGGGTCTCTTTCGATCGGAATTGTAATCTGCTTTTAGTAGCTTTGCTATATGACTTAGGGTGTTCTTTTATGGCGCCATCTTGATAATGATACTTAACCCCTGTGGATAGTTCGTTGTTACTGTAACCTGTGTATTTTCTGGCTTTTCATCCAGCATTGCGGCACATGCATTGCTAAACTACATAATTGGGCTCATTCTTGCTAGTGGGCTGCAATACAGTTTATAGTTTCTTGGCTTTGAGGTGACCATGGTCCTCTGTAGGAAAGGTTTATCCACTTCTGTTTCTCATGATTACCATTTGGTAAATTTTGCAAGATGATGATGACGTCGGGCATCCGCGGGTCATTACAGCATGCCACATAATACGACTCTTCATACCAGACGTAATTTCATCGGCTGAGCTCAATCTGTATCGCACATCAGCTGCTCAAAGAATGCAGCTTGTTATCTACCTAAAGTACAGACATATTAAATAACAGTTGCAATAGTATTTTTATACTATGACACAAAGACTGATGCAATCTTTGCGCGTTGCTGTTGCATTGTAAAAATGGAAAGTGAGGCACGCTATTGTGCAATAAGCTCCCTATGAGCTCCCTATGAGCTCCCTAAGCGCTGTCCTCTGGCATTGCCTTCGCGTCATTGCAACAAGTAGCCTATTATAACACTCTCATTACAAACATTGTCCAAATGAGAGATAAGTAGAGTACTTTGGTTCCAATTATTGATGTTTCCACTCTGTGGCGTAGCCAAGTATAAAATAGTTGGTCCTGCTCAATGTTTACGAAGTAGCAAAACGGTACGAACAAAGATTCCCTGATTTGTTACATATCTCCTTCACAGCGGAGTGACGTCGTATCGAATTTCTGCAGTCAAGTTGTATTGGATTGTCCCATGCAGTGCAAGTGAACAACATATCTGGCACAGAATGTAACACAGTAATGCATGATAGCAATACGGTATAGTGTAACTTTGGCCTTAGGTTCCTCTTTCCTCTTATTATGAACATTTTCAGTACTACGGATTTCATTGAGACCCGAAAGATCCCTGATTGTTGTGTCGAACGAAGAAAATAACAGTATCTCGAGCAATATCATCTCCGCGCGTCGGTCGGCGCTTGGTTGTCGAAGTGCTCAACAATTTTCGGAGGGCTCTGTACAAAATTCCTGCCTGCTCAGATTCCTCCGTGCTCAAGGATGATACTGATGTGACCAAAATTCATTAGATATCCTTTCTTAGGTCCGCTCCTATACAATGCGAATTCTTCATGTCATCACTACGACGTGATAAACCATTTCGAAGGTGAGAAGCCTATTGACATGCAAATATATGTTGGACAAGTTCAGTTTATCCGTGACGTCACTCAAGTAGCTCAAGCGATATTTCATGAAGTTCAGAAGAAGAACGTGAAAGAGCATGAAAATGATCTCTGACTGGAATCTAGAAAGACCATTCGGAATTCAAGCAATTTGCTCCTGGACAACCATCGGACAGCCATTACCGTACTGTGAATTCAACTCTTGGAGAAGAAATTTGAACTTAGATTATTATTGTGTAAATATTTTATTATTTACGTGATCTAACTGTTAATATGATACTAAATGTATTTACTTACTTGGTACATAGGGTTTCTTGATGGATTAGGCAGTGATGTAGCTTCAAATTCGGAAACCATTCATTCTTTTGCAGCAGCGATCTAGAGAAGCTTATAGATATGTAGTGTATTCACCGAAGCAAAAGCGTACTCACTAACCAGATTGGTTGATTTCATCGAGTTCTATTTATACGAAAACTGTAATATCTTTATCAATCAAACTAGAGAACCGTCTTAATCACAGCTCCTCTTCTTAAGAATCTCCTTTGCACCTCCTTGATTAACGCTTATATGCATGGAGAGGACTGGCACTAGTGAAGTGGACACCACAAGATCCTTTTAAGATATCTCATCGTACCTCCTGATAAGTAGAGGGAAATCCCCAACGGAGACGCAAGTTCCCGGGGGGGGGGGGGATCACTGAGGTCTGAGTGCTGAATATTTATTTAATTGACCTGTCACTGCAGGTCGTAGCAGTGAGGACTCGAGGTCTACCGGCCTCCTATGTTTTGGAGTAGAAGTAGGAGCGTCCCTTCTTCACAAGTTTAGTTTAGGGTGTTGTCA
>JAAAKL020002605.1:0-25497 GCA_010016065.2 Carybdea cf. marsupialis auct. non (Linnaeus, 1758) | reverse complement strand
TTGTGCTCTGAGGAGTGTCAGACGAAAAAAGCTTTTAAGTACAAAATGAATTCGCTATTTCGTGCAGTTTTATCATTGTATCATTGCTAATTTTTCATACCAAAGGTTTTTCCATATGAGCGAAAGTCATCAAGGATGGTTTTGCTATAGTTTCAGCTTTATGCTGCTCTGTTTCCTCTTGAGTAGTCTGGGAGAGAAATTTCATAAGTACAATTGACTTAAATTTGTTATTGAGTTTCACGTTTGAAGAGATACCAGAGAAAAGTGAAATTCCCGGTGGTGACATTTTCACTTTTCTCTAGTATCTCTTCAAACTTGATATTTTCAAATTCTCTCTTCTTTATAACACTTATTGAGTTTTCTCCTTTTATGCAGGTTCCATGAAGCCATTCTCACTACCCAATCAACCCAATGGCGCTCTGGTAAACCGTCACGATTCACACCTTCTTATCCGATCTGAGGTCTTTGTCCCCCTTTTCAAAAACATGAAGAAAAGGCAAACAAATGCAAAAATATTGTGTAACACATTTAGAGGCAAACGCCAATAAACCTATGAAATCAAAGTGTTCCACCGGCTGGGAAAAGGACTCCAGTCTCCCGTTGGGCCGCGAGGGATCATCACCCCTATATTTTAAGCTGGGATGTAAGCTGGAGTGGCATTACAAACCATTAAAGACATTTTAACTGAGAGGCAATAAATGTGAACATTGCGAAAAAGTTAGTGCCCTGTATGAGGATAGAGCTCACGACCCTCAGAAATGTTATTTGGGAAGTTAACCGTATCTTACAAGCCACCAATGTACTCGCTCGGCTCGATGGGACAATACAAAATTGGGAGAGAATCAGAGCTCAGAGTTGCTGCTGCAAGAAGATTCTCCATTTGAGCACGCGTTCTCTACGTCCTCAGTTCCTACACTTCTGGTCTCATATACCTTAAGAAAGCGCCTACGTTTCGAAACATCATGGGAAGAGGAAGTACCTTTCAATACTGGCAGCCTATAATTTTATGCCTAAGTTTTGCTCAATTCTCACAGCTTTCTGTGCAAATGCATTCATTGATAAATAATGGGATATTGCACCCCACTCCTTTTTGTTTAGGGTCCTTGTTCTCGGCGCCAAAGAAATCTTAAATGTGAAAAGACCAGTGAATAGTATTTGAAAAGCACTCACAATTTTATTTTTCAGCGCACCCGTCGTTAACTAGGCATAGGGAATAACGATACCTTTTTCCAAAGCAAAGCTATTAAGCAAATATCATTAAAGTCAAAAGGAGCATAGGGCGTGTGTTTATCTGCTTGTTGTCGTCATTAAAAAAATGTGTAGGTAGTTACATGAAACAACCATCGATCTAAAATCTGATTAAATCAATGGGAAAGAGTTATAGGATTAGAGAAAGAATGAATAGTTTTATTCAATCTTTGACAACAAATGGTCGTTACCGCCAAGGAGGAGCTTTCTTGGTAACTTGGTAACTTGGGTGCAAAAGGATGATGCTTACAACTGTCAATGATGAATTTCGTTCAAGAGATTTAATTATATCTGCAGGCATCCTATGCTAATGGTTTTATCATTTGCTGTTGCGTATTTATAGCTATCTATCTTACAAAAATGTTTCATTATGCTAGGTACTTCAAAGCTAAAGTTGGTGATAATGTATCTATATATCTTTCTCTCTCTCTCTTTCTTTCTATCTATCTATCGTTCTTTCTGTCTATCTATCTAAGCAGCGTGTTCATTCCTGTATTGGCAAAAGCATTAGTTTCTACAAGGATACAGCTACATCGGGTTTAAAAGACAAAAAACACTACTAAACAATGTGCAAAACGTATACGGATGACCGCGTCCGTATAATAGGTATGGCCTTTCACTTACCCATTCAGGAATCTGTCCACTTAAAATTGGGAAAACCGTTGCTCTGTAGACAGAAAGAATTTTGTCTTTTCATCAAGCCTATTGGGTAAACCATCCAGTCCTACGGCAACTGATTTGTCAAAACAACATCAATCTGGCATCCATGATTCTCATTGGCTACTTTTAAAACACAGTTGGGTGTTTGTTTCATTCCTTTGTTTCTGTCAGACGAAAAATGCTTTTCAGTACAAAAATACTTCGATACTTCGTGCAATTTTACAGTGAGAACACGAGTATCTCGAGACTTCGTGGATAGGGGTTTTTCGGGTGGAAATTGATTTACTACCAACTTTTATTCCTTCAAAAATGTTGCTCAAGTAGCACAATTTGTTAGGTCTGGGTCCGAGTTTGAAGCTTAAGGCGCCCTTAAATGTACAGTTCAATTACCCACCATACAACTAATTTACGAAGTTCAGTTTGGTCGAGTATGAGCTACCCTAATTTTGGACTACCATGCGATAGCCGTCGTGTCATTCGAAGGGCTCACCGTGAAGTGTCTTTTACGAATGAGTCAAACAGGGAAGTTCCGAGAAGCCCACTTTGTCTCATAGTATGGATTACGAAATGTTGAACTCGTAATTACATTGTGCAACTAGATTTCAAGTACAGATCTTTGTAAGTAGTTTCTCAAGTTGTTAGGCTTTGTTCGTGTTGTTTAGCAGTGATCATGTTGGATTTGTCCAGAATGTATATCTTGATTTAAGGAAGATAAAGGAAGAGTCTTCACTAGCGTCCACTGCATTTCATTAGTATCCTCTCAGATCGTACGTAGTCGTCTGAAATAAAACAGATGGCAAAAGATCGAGAATAGTAGAGCTGCCACATGCCTTATGTTTACCGTGCTAGCTATTGTGGCATTTTAAGAGATATAGAGCTAGCTGTCGAAACTGCTGATCCGTCAGGGCTGCCTGCCAAGTGCCTCATGTTATATCTTCAGGTAAATGAAGTCTTTGTCCGAAAACATGGAAACATAATATCTAATGGTAAATTGATTGATTGATGGAGTTTCATTTCCTGATGGATAATTATTCAAGATTCTCAACATAAGAGGGCGAATGAACTATTCCAGATCTATCGGCAAATAAAATTTCGGAAGTAATCTTTAAAACATATCAGAAATTTTTTCGCATGGTGTGACAATCCATAGATCTTAGCGATAGGAGTCCATATTAATTTAAAAGGAATGAGATGGTATCAACACGAACTACGGCAATAGAAGCCTGCCACTCCAAAATACTTGGTATAGCAGACACCATCGTAACTGCCAGAGTGTTCCCGCTATATTCAAGGAGGTGTCTGCTAATTGAGGCTTTTGCAGGGTAAAACTTTGGTCAGAGACGTCCGTGTATGAGAGGTGTCCTCTACTCAAGAGAGCATTTTTCAACTAAATTGTTCCTTGATTTTGCTGAAGCGTTGTATTAGTGTAAAGTAGAATACCTCCAACCAGGCCGTTGTGTACTTCATAACTTGAATTGAATTGACATGAAAACGCGGGATTTACACTGGAATGGGAATGGTCTTAGTCTGTTTTCCCATTACAACGTAATAGCTTACAATTGAGAACATAATCTTTAGGAATCTTGTCTACCGTTTCCAAACATTTTCTAGTCAGTTTCGGTGTAGTCTTAACATTCTTTTCAAGGGGTTTATGTGTTCACTCAATGTTCACCAAGTATTCGACAATGTCAATTGATGCTCTTTTTCTTTGTTACCATCTACAGGGGTTTACCCACGATCACTCTGCGCACAGATTAACAAACTCATATCATCTGATAATCGCTGCGCACATATTAATTAACAAACTCATATCATCTGATAATCGCTACGCACAGATTAACAAACTCATATCATCTGATTTTCGCGGCGCACTGATTAACAAACTCATATCATCTGATTTTCGCGGCGCACTGATTAACAAACTCATATCATCTGATTTTCGCTCAACGTCACATTCCTCTAATCATTTCCAGTTTAAGGACAGCACTCATGAACTATTACGTTCCGGCGTGGTTAACTACTTTTAGTGTCGCTTTTGCACAGATGCATATTTAGGTCAGAAGATACTTCAGTTTTATGAATGACTGTCGCACCATCTGAGAGTTTCGCCTGTAAATGGAAAAACGCTTTCTAATCCTACGTTTTCTAGGACTCGTCTACATTCTATGGACTGTTCTCACTTTCCCCGCCTCTGATTTTTCTTTTCTTTTCTCATCTCAACTTCTTTAGAACTAGAGCTTTCGCTCAAAGAAGGTCGTCTTCTGTCCAAGCTCTCCCGGTCATTTAATGTGAAAACAATAGGAATTCCCCTCTTCCTCTTTTAGGGAATCCCCTGACAATTATAAATGAATCTTATCCTTTTAGAACAATATTATTTATGACTAAAGGCTGTCAGAATTTGTTAAGCATTGTTTCGAGGGGTCCTTCTCCTATATTCCGATGAAAGAATCCCAGGAACCGTTGCGCAATAAAGTCCGACGGACTAGGATCATGATGACACTCTCCTAACCGAATGGCTTCTACTGAGTCGAAAAATGTAGCGACGTTCAGATTGTATCCCACTGCTTACGTCAATGGCTTACCTTAGCGTGTTTTTTAAAATTTGCAATCAGTTTACCTGCGGTGGGTGAAAGTGTACACCGAAATAGCATAATAACCGATGTGAAAATCCTTTATAAAGATGATTAAATAAATAAATAAGTAAACAAATAAATATGTAAATGAATAAATGAAACAATCAATCAATCAATTATTCAATCAATCAATCTTTCATTGAGTGAGTTTTAGGTATATTTTCTTCTAGTCCTGGATAATAATTTACTAATGGTCGCTTCCATATCATAAAGTCTCGGCTTGTGGTAAAGAAGGTCGAGTCACAAGAAAGCCGCCCAAAACTTCTGTGGTAGATAAAGGCCTTGCGAGGAGCCATGGTCACAGTGATCAACTCTGTGACGTTCAACTGTGTTCTGTTCAACTACAAGGTATTTGCTCTAGACAGATATGACTAGTTGGACCGATATGACTAAATAGTCATATAGGTATTGGACTGATATGGCTTCTCCAGAGCTTGGAGTCATATCGGTCCAAGACAGATCATATTGGTCAAAGTTGAAAAACGAATACAAGGCCATCATCCTACCGCATGATGGTGGGCCAGAAAGAACGACATCGCCGCACGGTCTACCTTAAACGTTTTAAACGAATCATCAGAGAGTGGGAAAACACCTTTGTTAGACGCTGCAGAATATGAGCACATGAAGGGATGCCTTAACGTATCACTCCCCCTTTTAGAGGTTGTACAACGCGAGAAACGACTATCAGCTTATTGATAGAGAGAAACGACTATCAGCTTGTTGATAGAGAGAAACGACTATCAGCTTGTTGAGAGAGAGAAACGACTATCAGCTTGTTGACAGTGTCGGCCTTGTACTTGAAAAGTACCTCAATAAGTGTGCAAGGAAGTAAAGCTAGTCAAACCCGTCAGCGACTAAGGCTGCCATATATTTAATTAGTCCATTGGAAGCAAAGCGTTGAAAATAAGTCGTTCATTTCGTGTACATTGTGTTAACTACCGCTCAGGCTTAAAAGCACCACGACGCATTCTACCTACATTTTCCGTTATGTCAAACTCCTTTCGCGTGCTATCACATCAAACGCAGTGACGTAGTCTTAGTAAGACGCACGAAGAAAAACAATGGCCTCAGCAAGAAAGTCTGTTCGAGACATGGGATTCTGTATCGTTTATCACAAGTTAAAGGAAGTGAAGTGCATCAATGCACCATTCAAAGTTACATTCTGCAAGAATTTTGGTAGTTTACTGTCAAAGCTATTTGGCAAATTATTAAACACCATCTACATGCTCTAAACTCTCCAAAACCCACTATAATACTTGGATAGCATATAATTAACGCGCGAGAGTTACCATATTAGATGAATCAAATGAAGCTTATGATTTATCATTTAAGGTGATATTCTATATTGCAACTACAGTACTCCTTTGAAATAGGTCACAAAGTATGAAGAAAACCCAGTCCAGACCCTATCTAAAAGCAACAAAGATTGATAAACCACCACCACAACACAAATGGACCATTCCCATTGCGGCTCTTTCTTTACATTAATAAAGTTCCAATATTTAAGTCAGTTGACACACGTTATGGACGTTCTGCGATTTCCGCATAACAATCAACGAGCAACAACCAACACTTACAATAACCTAAGTTAACAATGTAACTTGTGGTACAGCATCAGAAACATGCTGGAATAAAGTTTCTTCTCACTGCGCAAAATGGTTCTCCACAGTATTCTTATGTGCCTTCATCAAGGACTACACGACGCTCGTCGTCAGGCTCCTTCTCTTTTCGCAGGACAAATTTCTAGAATATGGCTACGATATCAGGCATGTCAGTGCTCACGCCATGTGCTATATTTAATTAATAATAAAACCTTGAAAATTATAACGCTTTGGAACTTGGGGAGGGGTAAGTCGTTATGGCTGTATTAAAATGAGCAACGGTAAAGAGGGGAGGGATTATAGCACTGCGGGTAATACAAGAAAGAAACAAAGAAATATGCAAGGAACCAGGTCTGTCGTGCGCAAACCGGTATTGAATAATGTGACTGCGAAGAGAAGAAAAGAAAAGGAAAGTCAAAGTAACGTGAAATCAGAGATTATGGTACACATGTATTTCATGATCTCTGGTGAAATGAAGAAATAAATGAGCTGAAAGTGGCCAATATTGGTCAAGACCAAGTGGGTCAATTAAACATTAAGAAATCAGTATTTGCCTCCGTAAGAAACTAAAATGTACTAGGTTTTATTAATATCCCTATCCATAAGATATCTACACAAACCTATGCAGATTTACTAAAAACTGATGCTATATAATTCAGCTTTGCATGGTATTTAACAAAGGTCACTTGAAATGTGCTTTCTTTTGTTCCTATTTCCTTCGTCCTTTACCACCACCACCACCACCCATACCAGCAGCGCCTGACTGGAACTGCTTCATCATATTCTGGAGGCCTCCCATGCCGCCTGAAATCAGAAAAAAGGGTGCAATTATGGTACCTAACCTGTCAACCTTACAAGAAGACATAGGTGTGTTACATAAGAGCGCCAAGGAGACGCAGACTATTAGCACTGGAAGAAAAAACCCTAAAATTTTATGCTACTAAACGGGATTAAATTTTTGTACTCTATGGTCTCTAATAGAAGTCGTCCCCCCGGCTATTAATTTTTGGAAAATTTTCCACCCAGGACATTCTTATTTCAACCCCCCCTCCCGCTTATTAATTTTGGCAGAAAGTTCCAAGCAGGGCTTCTATCAAAGAAGACTTAAACACCCAAAGTTTTTTGCTAGTGCATTGTAACTCCATGATTATTGCATAAATTATGTTCATGAATAGCATTATTAATTATTTAAAAATCCGTGCGTAAAAACTCTTGAATTTGTTGAAGTATATATACTATTGTTAGTATCTTTGGTTAATATTTCGTTCATATATAATGTACTGTTAAACGTTTATTTCACATCATTGTTATATATTAAACATCTTTCCATGAAGTACGGAAAGTCATTTTTTTCCAACCCCCCGGCTATCAATTGTTGAGAGGTTTCCAACGCCCCCGTCTATTAGAGAACAGAGAGTAGAAGAAACCAATTGGATCTAACAATATTGCGAAATCTGAAGTAGTAACAATACTATTTGACATGTAAAGGATACCTGCAATAAACTAGTAGTAGATGAAACATTGTACATATTGAATGTAGAAACAAAAGCATAATTCTATCATGTTACAATTCATGTCTTAAAGGACAGAAAGTCTTTCTATTGTTACCCGCACACCCTTCAACCCAAACCCAGACAGGTTGCATTGTCGTAATTAAGTTTGCTTGTTTACTTGAAAACATGAAATTAGTTTGTATCGCCATATTTTTCAGTTTCACTTATAATCAATATCTTTGCCCATCATCTGGTCCATCATAGTTGAGATCGTGTCTTTGCTTATAATTCCCTCTGATTCTCCTTTCCCTGGATTATGACAACATGTAGAAACAAAGAATACCTGAGAACGCATCCGCGATGCCCATTAGCAAGCACCCACTTATGGGCTCATAAATCAAACTAAGGAAAGGTAGGAAACTCTTCTCTAGCTACGCTCTGCAACTTCAGAATCCTTGCGGGAATCTGATCCAAGAGTGTTAACAACATCGGGTTTAATATAAATAGGAGATCAGTCTCGAAAGCAAAGATTTATATATATATATTCACTTTTCTTTTCTTTTTGTTATCATCGTTTATTATCTATGATTTACTATATTTATGTCTGATTTATCATTTATACGCACTTTCTGTCACTCATTTTATAACGATGTCCGGCACCCTTTGACCTTGATCATAACTCTCTCATCTCTTATTCATCCAACCGCCTTCCTAGCTGGAATTCAAAATTTTGTCACGTGATCACCGGATACAATTATAACGAACTCTTTAGCTCATCTTTGCAACAACTCTGAAGACGGCTAGCTTGACTAGCTGAAATATACGTTTATATGTATAAAATACATTAAAGTGTTCCTGTGCCGTTCTAGACTGATTCTTGTTTTAAATCGATTATATTTTAACGTCAGTCTTCGTATCTCTTTGATCCGGAAAATCTATATTTTTTAAAGCCTTGTTTTGGGAGAAGAAGGTTTGAAATACCACAAGGTCACTATCGTACTGTGAATAATGACCATATAATAACTGATACAAAAAGTGAAAGTGGAAAGAGGATTCGGGAAATCGGGAAGCATCGGTCACACTCATTGGCTTCCAAATGAGTAAGCGATGCAATATTTCGTAACAGTTTGTTACTGATAAAGTCGTAGAGAGTAGAAGATATTCGACAACATGACAATAACCAACTGGCTATAAAAAAGTTGATAAATGTAAAGCATTATCAGCAATGCAGTTGTAATCAACATTTCAATCGCATCACCACTAGCGTAATCGACCGCTGTTGAACTGCCTTTCTCCGTAATCCCGCCCAGAGATTCTACCATTCAGCTTATCCTATTTCCTGTCGATGTAGCCATAAACTGAACCGGTAAACAGCTTCTGTCGTTTATAGTACTACTGTTTCTTAGTAAAAAGTTTAAAATGCAATATAACTCCCCGTTTAAGCACAGAATTAAGCACAGAAGAGTAGTCCCTATAGTGTAAGGCATCAAACAGACAAGCGACGTACACATTTCGTCTATTTGTGGCGTCCGTGAATGGGTTGTTATACCACAGAAATTAAGACACAACAACATCACAACATTTGGAGGTAAGCTTATTGTTTTACCATAATTTTGTTTGAAGAGATACTAGTAAAAATGTCACCATCAGGATTCGAACCCGGGACCAACACAATCGTGGCTTGCTTCTTAAGTTCATCTTTCTCTAGTCGCCACATTAGCTCCCAATACTCCACCAGTCGACATCGACATCCAGCTCCACGCAATTTTGGACACTATCCTCTCTGCGCCACGTGACATGAGTTACGGCATGGTACTTTTGGTACTCAAAAAAGCAAGTACCCTTACCTGTTCATCAAACTTGGAATACTTCTCTGTTTCATGTTTAAACATGTCGCAAGGGGCAATCTTAGCTTTGGCTTCTTTTGCTGCCTGAAAATTATTAATAAAGCCAAAAGTAATGAGCAAGGAACCTTCTCACCGAACTTAATACATGCGAATGAAGCAAAATCCTAATTGGTACTGTAACGCGAAATATTACAATCTATTGGAAATAGCTACACGTATTTGACGTGGCGTCATGAAGATGATAGCCTTGACACCAACAATACAAGTTAGTATTCAAGTAACAGATATCTGAACACCAAGAAGTTCAAAGCACAAAATGTTATGTAACAGCTCATTGAAAATGAGGTGTAACAAATCCAGTCGAAAAGGTAGATTAACTCGATCAACAAACTTCTGGTTATTCTATGCTCAATTAAACTTGTTTACCCGAAGAAATTTCAATAAACCTTAGCCCCTTCATATTATATTTTGTAGTCCACGTCAGTTTACCGGTGGCTATTTGTATTACCACAGATTCATGCTTACAGTCAATCTGGTGCTGGATTACATAGAATGCTCGTATGGGTATAAGCAGCCTTGTGGTAGGGGCTAAACATGGAAACTGTGTTTCAGGTTAATAAAAGTACAAGGCTGATCCATACAACCAAACTATTCTGACACCTGGTTTCTGCTATGCATATTCGAAAAAACAAGTTAATCTTCCGCAACCCCTCCCTCTCGGGAAACGACTAAAAGATCTAACTTGCATCAGTGTTATTTTAAGTTAGGCATTAATGCTTGTTTCTTTTTGCTGCTGTATCTGGTCTAAGATAAATCACTCTACTTAACAAGGACTAGGACCATTGACTGGGTTGGATAATCTTTCTATACATTGAGTTCTTTTAAGATGAGGGATTCTCAAGACGACTGTGGCACTGACTTTTGTAAGCTTATAGGAAACACTAGGAGAAAATGGTAGAAACGGAGAAGGATAGAAGAAGGGGACACAAGAAAGCATGAAAAGTAGACCTGAAGGCTTGCGAAAAAAGGTTGATTGTGTGGTGCAAAGTGAGAATAGGAAAAGGAGCCCGAAATGCATCTATGTAGGCGAAGGAGGTAGACAAATCTTTACTTGACACATGTCATTGAACGTCATCATTTGTGCCCATACCTTTTCCTCAGCCTGTTTTTTAAGTGCCTCCTCTTTTTCCTTCCTTTTCTTTTCCATTTCCTTCAAAAGAAAACGCGAATTTTGCAAAATGAATACTAACAATTCTGACCAACAATTTCCAAAAATTACGTAAAGGGCGTTTTAGGTCAGACAAAGATCTACAGGTCTGTAGATATACAACAAGATATGAAAATTTATGTCTCAAGAAGGCGTTAATATGTCGCTTGCTGGACTTTAATAAAAAGATTTACCATGATATCGGATGGTGCCACTGTTTTCCACTTGGTATCCATCCTGGTATATATATTGGAGACGATGTCTAATTCCTCAATTAACATTCCGTAATGCCGTTTGAAATTAGTTCTTATGTTGTAAAAGAGTTGCACGTATCGTTTCATAGCATGTATCAACTTTAATACTGAATATGTTCACAGCTTACATTATTTGGATTTCGTTTGTATTAAAGACGAACATAGAAAAGCAGACAGTTCAATATAAACAGGACTCAAATAATCGCACATCACTCATTTCTGCATTATTATCAGGTTTGGTCATCAACTAATTCCACTCGCCTTTGTACATATATATAGAGAGGGGACCATGTAGACGAATTTACAAGGCGGCTCCATTAGGAACTCCTTGCTAACAAATCTTACAAGTCTTAAGTCATCTTATTAATTGAGATTGGCAGACACGATTTTTTTGAAATCAATAAGAACTTTGCACCATCTAATTTTGCCATAACGCATGATTTTTCATCCAGTGCGTTTAAGCCGGCGTGGCATGATGCGGCCTGCCAATTAAAAGACAACCAAAGTAGCAATTTTATACGATATGCCACGGAAAAACTTAAACATTAACGATAAATAATCGACACCTCTTGTTTTTGCTGCCTCTCCTTGTAGAGTATTTCTTTGTCAACAAATTTTACAACTGCGGGATATCCTCCTAAAAAGGAAACAAACAGGCTTTGTAATATCAACTAGACTACTTCACGATATGTATACCTAAGGTTGAATATCTTCTAAAAGTAGGATGGTAATTAACTTTCAGAAGATAAGACTTTTACATCATGGAGATCTCAATCAAAGTATGAACTAAAGTTATCTAAAGAGACTAAAGAGACATTCGTTCTGGGTGATTACATCATGGTTAGATAACAACGATGGGGATTGGAATACTATACACTGACAGAATGGACGCTTTGCCGCATTTGGCTTTATTCTCTAAGTGAACACTTAATCCATCCCATGGCAACGGGGGGACGGGGTGGATGGGTATGGTTCACAGCAATTTTCCTTCAATCCTTGTTGTCACTCCGACAATACATCTTCATCTTGCCTTCACGATCCCAAGTTATGTACTTACAAAATATGTTAAAATACCGTCATGACTGAGGGTCTACAGAACAATACAAAGCTGTTTCTCCAACTCCTCTCCAACATATTTCTTTATAACAGTTTTTAATTTCTTCTGATGCACAAAAACTCAATTTTACTTATCTGTTACACTGGTACCCCTCACCCCTCCAATACACAAAATCCATAACAAAAACAAGGTAAACAAAGCAAAAAGCTTACAGGAGTGGTGTATAGAGGTGAGCTGTTCCATGGAATGAAATGAAAAGTTTCAAAATGAACATTATTGGAATATCTGAGATATACGAAAATGAGGATCGAAGTGATGGCTTTGAAAAGAATGACTACATTATCATAGCGTCATCAAAAAATCAAGTAAGAGGAAAAGGAGTGGCAGGCATCCTAGAAAAGAAACATCGAAAAGCCTTGCGTCCTACAACTGTAGTTTAGAAAGAATAATGAGTGCAAGCGTCAATACAGACTCAAGTCCGTTCACGTTTAGGCCTTCATTTATCGCGAAAATGAGTAATGCCTGGGTCAACTGCTACTCAAGATAAACGCCATTCCTAGAAATGCAAGCTACATGATACTGGGCGATTTTTACATCAAAATCAGAGGTGATCAAAGTAAAAATTGTCATAATGTCAATGGAAAATTTCGTCTTAGAACAGTAAACATTTGAGGACTACAGTTCCTCAATTCTGTGCCATCAAGTTCTTAGTCATCTTCAACAACCCATGACGACACAGAAAAAATCGGAGAAAAATGTAATGTTTGACTGCTACTCGCTGTATTCTATTTCAAAACAAAAACTGTTGCTGAATTACGCAGGATCTAAATAATTTCTCTCATCACCTTCGTTTTTACTTCTACATGTTTTAAATTTAGGTTCTTAAATTATTTTCCACATTGTCCGGTTAATACGCAAACGCATCTTTCCACTCGTCAAATCGTCTAAACCCCACGTGGTTGCTACACTAATATGCACGCCATCTCTACATACAGTCACAGGTAGTTAATTCCGTCATCTCAGTGTTCTTTCCTGTTTTGACTAAGGTCATTTTACACGGATTAAAATGGTAGGTGGGATTGAAAATTTATCTTCAGCAAAAAGGCCAGGTGCCAAAAGGCCCAACTACATCAAACTCATCATCACAGTACAGACAAATAACTATAAAGCAGGCCAGAATGTAAGACCAATTTCCATGTGATAAACCGTACCTTCCTGGTCCTCTAACTTCACACCTATCTCCACCAGCTGATTATCTCTAAGATCATCACAAAGCTGAAGGATTTGCGTAACTGCCAAAGAAAAATGAAAAACAAATCTGAAGATTATCAAATATTAACTTGAAAAAAATCCTGGAGCCAAAATCCAAGTTGATAGTAAGCATCCAAGTCTTAAAAGAGCTTCATTTATCACACGACGAAAAATAATTCTGCATCATATGACACTTGATGTCTTACTGATCACAAGCATCCGTCACCATGGATACCCTGGCTCAGAAAACGACGAAGATCTGCTTGTGATAACAACTAAGTAAGTTCATCTAGAAAACCAAGTATGTGTTTCCTTAAGAAACAGCGGTAATGACAAGATACGAGTTTACGTGTGAAAGATGCGTAATGTCGAGATTTGGGTTTACATGTGAAAGATGCGTAATGTCAAGGTATGGGCTTACACGTGAAAGATGCGAAATATGAGGTAATGATAAGATATGTTTTATATATGAAATATGAGGTGATGATCAGATATGTTTTATATATGAAATATGAGGTGATGATCAGATATGCGTTTACATAGGGGAGATGCGGCAAGGACAAGATATGGGTTGACGTCTGAAAGATATGGTCAGGAAAAGATATAGGTTTACGTGGGAAAGATACGGTAATGATAAGACGGAGTGTGGCCTCACATACTAAGAAAAGAACTCAATTCAATGTGCAAATGCTGCTATCAAATATAACATCTCATTTACGTCCTCTAAACAAACTTTCACAACACAATTTAACGCAGAGCGGAAACTCAGGAAGACAGGCTACCACACTTCATATTTATGTTCAGAATAACGATAATAGATTTGGTAACACAAGCAAGAACATTATTTCGCATAGCATGCTTTGGGTGCTGAAGGACATAAACGTACTAAAAAAACAGAGAACTGCCTTCGAAAGGTTGCTAGAAATCAATAAGTAGATATTGTACTCTTAAATTTAAAAATTCCCCAAACAACATGAAGATCAGAATGCTCTTTTTTCAAACTATTCTTAACATTGTTTAATTCCCTCACAGAGATAATAAGTGTCTGTACCGAGATCATCGAAATTCAAAATATTGTTTTTCTAGCCACCTGCAGATCTATATTTCTTTCTCTCTGTTTCCTGTGTCAATTTAGATATTACGTGAGCGCTTTACACTTCTAATTAAAAACCAAACTGCCTCACAGAACAACATTAATGCGCTAACTCACGGTTTGTCATGTTACCAATACCAAGACACACCTTTTTCCTTTCTTGCTACTTTTCGGACTTCCTCCCTGAACTGTGCAAGGACATCTACGTAAGGCATGACTGTTTCCTCAGCCTTGAAAAGAGAAGCATACAAAATACTAGATGATAGTTCCTATACAAAGATGTTGAGTACATTCTTCACGAATGGTTAAAGGTAAACATGACTGTACTCTATTTGCTAGTGCCTCCTCCAAAGTACTTTGTGGTGATACATAGTAATGCATCGAATGCTGTATTACAATATTGAAAGAGGCAGAGCATAGCGTTATATACTATTATAATGTAATTAGCATATCTTGACTGTCATGGGGACACACATGCAAAAATGGCTGAAATAACGATTATTGCAATGTATCGTAAAACTTGTAAGTTTTCGTTAGTCTATAAATAACACAAATAGATTTCATTAGCTAGTTCAATAGATTTTGTGTAAAACGAATAAACATTAGTGGGAAATAGACCTTTTCCCTTTTTACTTTCAATTTGTTTAATTTGATTGAATAAGAACAAAACGCTAGCAGAGTAGTAACGTTTAAGTTCTCAACACAGCTATCTCAGTAAACGCCACTTTGCCCGCAAACAACATGGACAACATGGTATAATACAGCACAGTAACGTAGTATAGTATAGCATAGTATAAAACAGTCTGCTATGATATAGTATAGTATCGTATCAGATAGGATCGTATAGCATAGGGTATTTTAATATGGTATAGAAAAGTAATGCATCATCAAGTACAACACACTGTTGCCTTGTAATACCATGATAGAGTAGCGCATGTTTGATGTAGTGTTGTTAGTATCATAAAAAGGTATAAGCACCAACTCGTAGATGTCCAGAAAAATATCTACGTTGTCAATATCAATTGAAGAACGGTTACATTTGATGATTCCATTGAGTTTGCACTTGCAAATCCAATTTCCTGTTCCCCTTCGTTTGCTCCAAAGACCTTAAGCATCCTTGTTAAGTACCGTGCTATGCCACCAAGTACACTGTGGCTCGAAGACTGTTCACTCTGTCTTTTATGAGCCACGTAAATGTTCGAGAGCTTTACCAATGACTGCATGTGTTGTAATGCTAGAGGAGTATCGATGGAATCTAGACAAAGAGAACCGACATACAAAATGCTTTAAAAGGTGTTCGTAAAGACAAACCTAATTGAATGATCGTCAAAATACATTGCTCACTTTATCAAACTTGCAAGGTACAGCTACGCGATAAAAACAAAAGATGTTTCAAATGGCAATGAACACATGCTTGTCTCAAAAAACGGATCAAATATAACGCAGAAAACTCCTCGGTATCTTTCCTATTCCTAACACTGTTCTTGCGTCATAACCGGAATACTAGAATTTCGAGCAATGAATCTCAAAATGATCTTCATTACATAGTACTCAAAGCTTTGCCTACTCGACTTGGCTGAAGCTTTATCAAAAGCATTCTATGATCCAAATTGCAACTGTAATGTAATCACCATACTAGATTGTTTTCACAATGAGGTAGTTCACATGTATCGGCCGCATTTCTTTACTCCCTAGATCGAAAGTGGTATACTGGTACAACTGTAGGGTATACTTTTAGATCCATTTTTGTTACAGACGAGGCAGGGAGTGCCAACAGGGACTATTGTGACTTGGTAAACATTACGTACAAATACTAGATCTTGCACAGCCTAATTCACATTTTCGATGTAAGTTGCTACTGTCTACTCGCAATTTGAAATGCATGTGCAATGAGGGCTTTAAAGTAAATGGAACAGGAAGTAACTAGAATGGTGATCAACGAGGAAGTGGTTAAAACGGTAGAGAGGGGATTTTTCCTAATCTCTGTTGTTCCAAACTCATGAAACAATACAGAAAGGAGAACAGTACTTGTACCTTTAGCCATCGGAGAACTATATATGAAAGCTTGGAAAAGAAAATACGCCAAAGGGTAAGATTGCGTAAGGCACTTATTGTCCCTATTGACATATACGCATCATCAAGGCGGGCAATTAAAAAGAAGGTATTTTAAGGCTGCTTCTGTTTGAAACAACTGTCTTCCAGCAATGAGAATAGCTGCCGCTGCATGACAATTCAAACAGTAAAGGCTTAGCATGCCAACAAACACCTATATCTGTAAGTCTTGCAAAGATTATATTTCTGGCGAAAACCTTTGCAGGATATGCCAAAACCAAGAGCAAAGTAAACTTAAATTAAGAAAAAATGTGTACAAAATCCCAACGGGATTTTCTAACTAAGTGAATTAGCCAAGGTAATCAATATACCTAAGCTATCGACGATACAGCAAAAAAGTAATAAATACTTAAAGTATCACTAACGGAGCAATCGATGTAATAATAAGATGAAAAGGTCCTTCTTCTCTCTCTTTAAAGAAGACAAAATGTTGGCTTGTGTTATTGAAGTGCCATTGTTAAATCTTAACGTAGTATTAAATGGAAATATCTCTCTACTTACTCTCTGATGTATGACTTAAAGCCTCCATTCTCAAAGGAATTGACCAAGGAGCACAGGATTGACTCTAGTTACTGTTGCCTATGAATGCTTTAAGTATACTGTCTCGTTCACTAGTTCCCTTGCCTAAGATAATTATAAGCTATTTTAAAATAACTGGCGACTTACCACACAAAGCTTTGTGGATTTGAGCTTTCTTCTCTGTAAATCTACCAAAAAGGGAAATGGAAAAACAGCTCATTTCAAAACAATTACAAAAGAAAAGACATGTACATAAGGGAGATCATCTGCATTAACAAAGAGATTGTAAAAGCAAGTGGTCTGTTTTATCAATGGACTCCAAAAATGAAAGCAAGGATAAAATTGCAGAAGTAACGGGAGCTTTATTGGAATAACAAAGGCAAGTAAGATTAAAACAATTGATGTGGTAATAGACTGACAGACAAGCGCAGATGATAAACATACAGTGAAACGAAATATGGACAACACTGAGAGGCATCAAGGTCACCAATCCAAGGAAACTGCAGCTTTGAACGAAAAATAAATAAATTTCATAATTTCACAAGGGGCTATTCAGTAAAGACATAAACCTGAAAGGAAAGTGAATTATCATTTCCGTACATAGTAGATGTTTCAAACTTATAAATATATTTTTAATAAGAGTATATCTTTGGTTTAAACTGAAGAAATTATCTCATCTTACTGATCTTCTAGCTCCTTTTCATCTGCCTTAAAGTTATGAGTGGTGGGTGGCATCACTTCAGGTCTTCGCAAAATATCTTTAACCATCAGAAAGAAATCCTGCGAGGCGATAAGCAAATAATGGCTAATTTAAAAATTTATAATTGCAGAAAAAAGATGCAAGAGGGAGTGAGGAAAGGGGGATGACTTATGTCTATCTCCTGAGGAATAGAAAGAAACGTATTGAAACAAAATCATAGCATGTAAGGATGAGTCCTCTACAGACGGTCCGTAATGTCACAGATTGCAGCCAATGCAAGTGAAATAATGACGCATTTCATGGAGGATACGTACATGAGAGATTTACATTAAGTGCTGAGGCACGTCTCTGTTCAGTGGGGAACATATTAAGGACGTCGAAGGTCTGATAAAAAACCCATTCTGGATTGTGACCATATAGTCCAAGCACCAAGGAGACTAAAACCAATCCTTGGATACAAATGACAAAAAGTAATACCTATAGTTAGGCACGAGGATAACATGGTCCAATTAAAAATCGAGATAGGATGTCCCCACTGGGATATTCTACCACTTTGACAATGGTGAAATGGTAATAATTCACCCTTACATTCCTCAGACTCTAACAACGATAAACAGTTCTTTGCATTTTTAAAGACAATGTCTCTTCACTCTTTGTGTTTAGAAGGTCAGCTGTGTCGATCAGCTCAATGCCTGTATTGCGTTCCATAGGTTCAAAAGCAACGATTTAGCGCAGCATCGAAATACAGAGAGGGCAAATATAGAATGTCAACATGGAGATGCACGTGATCCACCTAAGCCACTAATAGCAGCTGTTAAATGATCAGTGTTTACAATCTCTGTGCCATTGAACAGGCAATGATTTAGCAGTCGAGCACTTGAAAAACAACTGTGTGAGATTCAAGTATAATGAGCACTTCATGTTACCGACAATGAATGTTTCTTCGCCACATTGTCGGATATTGACAAGGCACCTCCGAGGGTTTTTAACTGTCAGGTAAAGAAAGTAACTTATCTTTCGAGAGGTTTATAAGTTCAAAGCCTCTCGTTAATACATAATGAAAGAAATATAATCGTCATAAGAATAGATTAAGTTTTCAACAGTTTTCGTAAAGAGTGGATTTTGGTATTTATGATACTGTTATCAAAAAGAAATACTTGGGAATGAGTGAAGAATATTAACCAGTTTCATATAAAGTTTGCCTTATTCATATCCACCTACAGATACAGCGGTGAATGATGCGTATCGATGTGTTGTAAGTGTGATATCAGGACCTCCTTTGATTGAGTTCTACTGAATGCCGTTTTGCGAAGAGAGGATTTGAAATGATCAATTTGAAACCACACTAGAGAAATACAAAATTACGTCAACAAGGAGATTGAAGCCTGTGACCCAAGTAGTCGCGGCGTGTGCTCTAAGAATAAACGTAGGTAAGCTTCGCTGATAACATAGCTATTACCTTTTGCCACATTAGCTCCCAATGCCTCACTAGTTGACAGCCGAGTTCACCCAGCTCACTTGGCAGAGCGGCGCACTCAGCAAATGTGTGGGTCACAGGCGCACAACCCCTTTGTGACGTAATTATCTATTTCTCTAATCTATTCTTTAATGTATTTCTCTACTTTATATAAAGGATGCACTGCGGCCCTGCTTGGTCCAACGAGTTATGCGGCATAGCACGTCTGTTGATACTTTGATACTTCTCAACAGCACTAATGAAAGAATTTGTGGATTCCTTTGCTTTGCAAAAACTTATGCATGCAAAGTGGAGACATAACACAAAATGTATACAGTCAAGAATAAGGGCTACTTTAGATGCAAGACTGTATAAATACTTACGTTGAAAAGTTTCTCTGCCTGTTCTGCTTCTTTCAGTACGTTGCTACTGTAGTCTAAAGTTGCATTCCAAGCATGCAGCAAAAAGGCAAATCGAATCTGACGCGAAGTGTTCTTTTGTAGAGCTTCCTAAACAATAAATTTACTGTATTATCATTCTGAAAATACCACATTTATTACAACGTAGAATTCTCGGCAATTGAAGAACTGGCAGAGAATGAGAATCTTAAGCCATCCAAAACTTGAAAAACACTCCATCACTAGTAGCATGCTAGATAATGTACCATGATGGAATAAGTATCATAGAATGAAATATGTACTGGAAAAACTGCCTAGTTGTAATGAAGAATCATTTAGTAGTTTAATCAAACGATAAAAATTAGTTGGCAGTCATCGGTTACTTGTGATCATAAGAAGAGTCCAAAGGATATTCTAGTAAAATATAAAAGATTACTCACTTCAGATAAATTACTTGCATCAAAATCAACTTATATCAGTTATGCTAAATAAATTTAAAACTCACTTCCTCAGGATCAGAAATCGTAAAACTAAGTAGCATTCTCCACTTTTAAAGGTAACATATTTAAATCCATGAGTGACATGAAAATATTGTAGGTTTCATTTTAAAAATTTGGCGTAGTCTATCAAAAAATAGATTAAACGATTTTAAAATTCTTTATAAAGATGCGGTTAAAGGAATATCAACCTCTCATCGGACGCGGTTTTCCAAGAAGCCACTAGTGGAGAGAGAGCGAGCGAGAGGGGTGGGGGGGGGGGGGGGGTAGTAGTGTACAACACTAAGCTAATCAAAAGTCAACCTTTGTGTCTTCGTCTTTCTCTGTTTCATGAACTACTGTTAACTTGTAAACAATAAAAGTTCTACCAAATTACACATAGGAAGTGGGAGTAATAACTTTAAAGACAAGAATACCCTGTTAGACTATATATTCAAGTCAAGTACAAACCTTAATCGTCACAAAATTCTTTAAAGATTTTGACATTTTGCAACCTTCTATGGTAAGATGTCCTGCATGAAGAAAGTAGTGAATCCACTGCGAACATTGATAATGAGCCTGGAGAGATTAAACGAATACAAGTACTATTTAATAAACACTCGAAACTTTCACATATGACAATGGGATCATATATCCATTATCTATTTCATAACTTAACAACTGGAAATCTCTTTAAATCATGACACTTTCTAGTGATTATTCTTCTAGAGACGTTACGGTATCCAGTGCACTCGATGGTGCGGTTCCTACTTACACTGCCGACCTACCACTGCCTAAAACAGCCTCCGGACTGGGCGGAGTCACTTGTGGTAACCGATGTTTCCCTGGTCTCGTCGTGAGTGCGCTCGATAAGCCCAAACCATGGTAGTATTGCTCCCAAGCTATCAACAACGGGTCGACACCTGGCTCTCAACTCCTAACATCTAATTTATACAGAGATTTGAAGTACTGGAAGGGGAGCAATATTAAAAGTGTGCCGCATGCATTATGCTACTAGGGTTCATCTTGGAGTGTAAGCATGACAACTTATATGAACCGAGCCATCTTCTCTAGGGATACTATCTTTACAGCAAAACCTAGTATAATGTCCCTGCAAAGAACGTCCTGTTTATATCGGGCTTTAGTGCACAATTTATAAGTTCTGAAAGAGACGCCAAAATGACCAGTGCTTGAAATATCAGAGTTCCTTTCGGTAATATATTTTGAATCTTTACGTAAATGATTACAAATGGTCAAATCCGCCATTATTCCACAATGATGATCATGATGACGATGCCACTGACTTCTCAACAAACACTGATTTCTCATAAACGATTCCCTTTTTTTCTTTGATGTCATCTCAAAAGATTAATTGAATAAATCGAGATAAAACACGCCCTACCTCAGCAATCCAACGAATTAAACCAGAAATTAGACTTGTACAGAAATGCATGGGCGCTGAGTCAAAGCATTGAAAGTATATTCAAAAAGATAGAGACTGCCACTGGTACGCTCCTAACAATAGCCTGCAAGAGCATTTACGATAACAAAAAGAAAACACACATACCTCTGCTTGAGCCAACTCGTTGTCATGATGAGGGAACTTTAAGTCCACGCCACCAGTATGGATGTCTATAGAACTTCCAAGGACATCACTAAAAGGGATAAATTGGTTGACGCATCAGGTAATATGGCAGGCACTGCTTCCTGGATTCATGCTAATGCAACTTGGCATCTGATGGCATCTTGCAACGCTTTCAAATAGAGCCCAGACACTTGTCATGGTACTTAAAATGCTACGATACCATTAAGTATGTTGTATAACAAATGCTCTGTGTTATAAAAAATGGAACATCAACTAAAATGAAGTGTCTGCTCTTCAAAAGTATTTGGAAATCGCTTCGAGTTGCGGATTCATTTAGCTAGTAGTTCTGGCAGACACTAGTCGTCGCAATCGTCCAGAGTGAAGGTATAACACTTTCATGAATTCATAGAACAGGGGCGGAAAGGAACACGTTCTTCCAGATAACAGCTGTCTCAATGGAACGTTTTCAATCATTCATATCAATATCAAAGTACACAGGTAAACAAACGAGCAGTTATGGAACACCCCTCTCAATAAACATGAATGCATATGGTGATAGTACAATCTCTTGATTACATTCTAATAAGGATTCCAATCATTGCATTTGTTTACTTCATTTATGTAACTTTTATTCCTTTGTGTGGGGATTTGATAGAACTTTTTACACAATACTAGGCGTAAATATTGTATTGTAGCCAACTTGATGTAATGACACTGTCACTATCTCAGAAGAAGAAAATGATTTCCGAAAGCTCGCGTAGAGCCCAATCATTCCAGTTTTCATGTTTTTATAACCTCCTCAAACTAAGTTCTGTTTTAGTCTGTTCTATTATTATATATAGAATATACATATGTAAAATAAAAATAAATACGAATATAAAAAATTCAAGTGCAGGAGTCTTGCAAAAATATACTTTTCATTCAAAGAATTTTCTAATACCTAATCACACAGATAAAATAAGATGTGTCAACTATTTACATTAAAACTTACAGAAAATATTTAAGACTAAACCCGACGAAATACAGTAGCAATAGAATGATTACTAATACAAACGGATCTCTTGTATTCAATCTCATCCAAGTATTCCCGAATTTAGAAGGTACCCACGTCAGATTAGGTAAAATATCGTCGCTTATAGACCCCTTGCAGCATGACGTCATGGCCATGTGCTTTTTCTTCCTGGGGCACAGCTTTTGACAACAACAGCGATTATTGTTTAGTCGATGGTTTGATTTGTAGGAGACAGTGTTCATCGCTCAGTTAGAGTGAAGCTTTGTGAAGTTGTCGGATGTAGTAAACGCTCGAATCGGGGAGGGAGAAAAGGCTTTTTCGTGTCCCAGCAAGTTTAAGTTGAAGGGATCATCAAATTCAACATTTAAGTGGAGAAGGAAGAGCGAAGTGGTTGACCACAATCCGAATGAGGATCTAACTGAGACCAAACCGAAGAACTCAAGGATCTGCGAGGACCATTACCTTTTAGGTGGCTTTTTTGTACTGTAACTGAAGTACATGCTAACAGTTTATAACCTTGAGTTTAAATTCTTTCGATGATTTATAGATTGTCGGTTTTTGAACCTACAACTCGAATTCTGAACTGTTCCACTTCCTAGAGAAGTGCTGTTGTTGACTTTTCTTTGCTCAATCGCTCTAAATCAGAAATTAAGGAAACGAAGTACCAAGGGTTTCACAAATTACTTGTGCTGTGTTTAGCTTCTCAATGTTGGGCATTTACTCACATTTTTCTTGTTGCACATATTTTCACTATACAAGAGAGGGGGAAGAATTTTTATAGTGGTATCTGTTCAACTGGTTTCCGCTGGAGACATTTAAATTCAACGCCGTGGATCATTACGACGATAAGGACGTTAGGACGCTATTTCATGAGGGATTTTCCCGTCGATACTGAAGTATGAGAGGACAACTGTTCGATCAGCTGAGTACCCTACTCTGCTTTCATTACGTTGTGTATATCCTATATTACATGTCTCATAAGTTTGTTTTCGTTCAGATTTTCCGTGATTTCGGAGGGGGTACGAAACTGCAGCATCACTAGTTATCGGTAGCCAGAGATCGGTATCATCTTGCCAATCACAAGCTTATCATTTTTCTGTAGCGTTCCTTGGCATCTGTTAATGGCAAGCCTGATGCACAACCAGGTAGAAAACCTGGCAATCTACTTGAAAGTTTTTTCTTCGGTTGCAATATCTCTGCATTTGACTGAAACACTGCACTGATTCCACAGCGATTGCTTTCAAGATGAAGCCCAGTTGTCCCACAGTAAACGGTCGCGTAGCAACAGGCATTCAGCTGCAAGAGGTCTGTGCTCTAGGGAAGGGTTGCAGTGCCTACGGATGGGAAATTCCTATCCTGAATATATGTTTACTACAGAATACTGAATTTATGAAATATTGTTAAAACATGACTAGTTCAGCTGGATTTGAAACGATAAACTGTAAACAATATCTATGCCGCTAGGCTCGTTTTGAGGATCCAACTGGGAACCTTAGGAACATCGGGCCACTTGCAAACATCTAAAGAGGCGCCGCCATGAGGATCCTGTCCTTGTGAGGAGGTTGATAGAGCCATTAAAGTGCTATCTTGAATTAAAAGGAGACCTGCGCCTCAAGGGCCACCCTGCATGACATGAGCCATCACGAAGCCCCCTGTGTGCTGCGGGAGGCCGTCATCAAAGCCAATGCCATGTTCTATCGCAGGTTCCACAAGTTTGATTTAAAGGTATCTTGCTTAAACAACTCGTTTAACATTTATTTACTTTAGACCGTAGGGATGAAAGTCTGCATTGACTTTTGCAATGATCAAAACGAGTTCCAAAAGCTGTGGTCGTCTTAGGAAAGAGTCGGGTCATTTCACATATTGACGAGGAGCAAAAAAGAATGCATTTTATTAGCATTTTAATATTAGTGCTGCTTATATACTGCTTGTTATAAATGTTTACTGAGTAAACTATATCGCATGATATTGCAACCAAAATTGTTGTTGATGTGGTAACTCCGATCGGAATCACGTCCCTTGCAGTCTCCTGCCACACAATTGCGGATCAGACATCTGCGATGCCGGCACGTATGGCTCCCACTTATTACAGATTGGGCCACTGATGGCTTTTCAGTAAATATTGGTCTAGAATTTCAGAACTAGTTAATACATTCTCAAATCTGCGAACTATACATCTAACGCTATTGAGAGATGGACGGAAAGTAATAACCATCGGCCAACGGTGCTTCCGCTACTGTTGGTTAAAGAAGCAATAGAGGTTGGCAGTAACATAAATAGACGTTGGCAGTAACTGGTATTTTATTGCAACTTGATTAAGGATATCAATGAAAGCAGCAGATATCACACAGCCATGAAGACGAAGTAATAAAACATTATATCATTTTCTATCATCTAATTTTCTTTCTTTCAAGGCTGGGGAAAATCATAATCAGTTATCATCATATTCCGCTATCTCCGGTAAAACCAGATTGCGTATTAACATGAGAAAGTAATTTCCATTGATTCCGGTCTTTTGTTATCATGTTTAGTTGGTTTACGTCTAGCTGAAACCAAGTATAAATGTTGTTGCACCAGCGCTTGTATGTCCTTCCTCGTTCTCTCTTTTCTTCCATCATACCCTCCAGACATATTTTAGATAGTCCAGCTTTAGATCGTTTAATATGTCAAAATAGTTTTAGCACCTTACTCTTAATTACTGGAATGATTGGAGTCAGTGTTGTTGTCTTAAGGAGTTCTTTAATTGAAACATTGTCCAATTTACGCACTCTAAAGCGCAGAGTACAACTGGAAGAATCTAGATTTTGTAAAGGCCGGCGCTTTGATGTGATAGGGTATTTTTCTTGAAGTCAGTAATTGTTTGTTTTTCCTAAATGCTGCCCATCCTAGGCCTAT
>JAAAKL020002604.1:0-25498 GCA_010016065.2 Carybdea cf. marsupialis auct. non (Linnaeus, 1758) | reverse complement strand
TATGTTTATGTATCTGCAAATTGAATATGTTTATGTATCTGCAAATTGAATATGTTTATGTATCTGTAAATTGAATACCGTCCTCGTACATTTTTAATTTGTTTAAAGGAAGGCTACAGTTCTGTATGATTCCTTGAAATTAAAGTTCATTTAAGGCGTAAAACTGATTGAAGTCTACTGCAAAAAAAACTTTCAAATTTATTGGTATTTAAAACATGAGGAATTTTTGATATTAGGTGACTACTATTTTGTCATACTATTATAATTCAATAGCATAACTCACTGGTTTCATAATAGTATCTGGCGGAACAACAGGCCTCCATGTTTTATTCAATTGATATACATGTATATTTAATGAAAATGTGGATTTTCGATTTTGAGTTGTTTTTTATGTTTCCTTGGAATGAACCCTGAATGAAATCTTTGAAACGTTTGATACATTGCAATTCTCTGAAAAGTACAATGTACGTTTCCTTTCTCTGTGTGAAGCTACTTTTTATGTTTAACTGCTACAATTAGTCTAGATGTTTAGAGTCCAAGAAGAGCCTCTTGTCGTCAACTGGTCTATTTCTAAATATAATCTCTGCAAAGAGGCGGCAACATATCATTATACACTCTTTTTATGACATAGGCTTCGGAAATTTATGGTCCAGTGCTTAAATTTACAGGAAGGGGTGTTGGTGTATAAAGATTGCCTGATTGATATGGTTCATCTATTTGAAAATCTCCTAAGTCTGTACTTTTTTCCTTGATACCTACTATCTGCTTGTTATCGCTTTCTCTCCTTTGTTTGTTTCTACATTTTGATATGTTTCTACTCCCAAAGTGAAATATCGCATAGCAAGTTCCCATTAGGAAGATGATATTAAGTAAATGGTTCTTCAAATGTCAAGTGCTTTTAATCTGGAAAAAGGAGCATTTTTGACTTGCTTTAAAGATGGGAAACGCCAATGAAAGCTAAACAAACAAGATAACTATGCCTTTAATGAAGTGATATACCAAGTTGACTTTCAATATGCACATAGCAGAGCCTCACAGGAGAGAATATCCCTACCCACCCAGATTGAGGCTGTAAAGAGTTAGGCTTTCGCAGCAATTTAGGAAGTTGTACCAAGTTTTAATGTAAGCCATGGTATCAATAGAGGCATGCAATCAAACGTAGAAAGGAGAAAATTCCTCTAGAAGTTAATTTCCAAATTAGATAGTTTAACACAAATGAAAGCAACAGAGGTATGTGGCAAAATGGGACGGGCCAAGCCCTTAAGTAGTGTGGTTCCAGTACCCCTCTCTAAACAATGCCACTTTAAAAGAATTAAATTTCAACAGAGCACCTGTACTTTAGGGAGAGTTTTCAGCACGATCGTCAGAATCATTTAACACAATCTTCTGCACAGATCAGATAATAACAATGGGCATGTTATAAATAACGATGTTAATAAATAAAAATGCATGGTATATAGCAAAGAATTCCATCAAATGGTTTGTTAAAAATCCCTATTACCCTAGTGCATGCCTTGTTTAAGAACAACTTCTAAAATATCCATGAATCAAAGTAAACTACAGGGGGGGGCAGGGGTCCTCACCCTGTTCCATCTGCCCCCTGCCCTTCCCCCAAAAAATTTTGGAAAGTTAGGCCTATCTGCTTAACAAACTTTTAAACCTTTTTCAACGACTAAAAAATGCCATTTATTTACAGAGGAAAAGACCCACTAGCGTAGAGAATCTGTTAACGTTGAAAGCCATATATCTATTTCAAACAATGTCAGAAGCTATAGAACTCTAAATTGTGCTAAAACTGCTATTCGTTTTATAAAAAAAAGCAAACTGATGCAACATACCGTTACCAACCAACCAAATTTTAACCAATGCCCAAAAGGCATATTACTTTCTGTTAACTTTCATCTTTGCACACCTGGAGCTTTTAATTTGAACAGAAGCATTTCAAAGGCCTTTCAAAACACCTAGCCTTCCTGTAAGTCTAAGGGTTTTGTAAAAATTCAAGTCAATTAAAAACAGATGCATGATAGGTACAAGGGGCTCTAAAGAAAATATACTCTCATAAAAATTAGCAGCTTAAATAAAACAGATATATGCTTGTAAAAAATGGGTGTTGAACGAAACTCTGGGTTTAAAAAGAAAAAGTTCCTTGCAACAAATTGTGACCTAAATTGAGTACTTGAGGTAATTGATCCTCAAAAATAAAGGGTGTTTGGGGAAATAGATGCTTAAAAATGAAAAGGACGCACTTCTAAAACACTTACCAAAATAGATGCTGAGTCGATACTTAATAAAAATAAAAACTCTATAAAAACAGACCTGTGTTGAATAGTTACCTGACAAAATAAAAACCTTGCAGAATAGATCCTGAGATGGTATGTAACAAAAATAAATACACTACAAAAACAGGTGCTGAATAGTTACCTAAAGAAAATAAATGCTTTGGAAAAACAGATGCTGAGTCAAAGTACCACAGCGCCCCACCAACCTTCAATGGTTACGGTATAGAGAAGAAGGGAACAAGAAGGTGGTACTTACCTCCCTTGGATGTTGCAATATGTGGACGTGGGTCTGAATATTTATTGGTGATTCAGGTAAAAAAGAGCATAAACAAGCAGCACAGGGTCTCCTAAAAAGCAAATGAAGTTTGTAGTGTATCAACCTTTGAAGAGTCTTTGACAGCAATATCACGGCAATAGAAGCAATTTCATATCAAAGTTAAACACTCCAATCTTATTCTTCTTCAAGTGTTAAATCCCTGAGGATGTTGGCAACTATGATTATCCAGTGATATTTATCTCTTGCCAGGTAAAATATTTACCAAACCTGACTTTGGCATGCTTGCTCTTAACTTTCAACCATTATTTGCCTTCCTCTGTACTTTCCCTTTTTAATCATACCTGTAATACCCAAGCCCTCTAAGTGGCCTTTCATTGTGGCATGTCCCTGAATTGTGAGCTATCAATTGCCTGCATTTTTGAAAAGCACACTATCTGTTGTTGTCCACTTTGTAATGTGCTCAGTCTTATGTCTTCCACAGTGATAGTGCCTAAATACGCAAGTGATGTCATCTTTGTAAGTCTTACTTGTTCAATATGTAAATTGCACCTTGAAATTTCACAGCTTTCTTGGTAGTGGAAATGCACTCAGTTCATTAAATATTCTCTTTCAATATCTTTAGCGCTCCTGTGCATTCAGTAAAAAAGGATCTGTGGTTTGAATCTTGGAAGGGCCATTGGTGACAATAGGAAGGGCATCCGGTCTTTAAGTGCTATATGCTCCAACAAGTCCCATGGGCAAGGACACCACCCTAGCCCCTGTAAAGGGTAGTGCACTGCATTAAAACTGCATCATCAATCCTTTTCCCTTGCTGGCTATGATCATTCTATCCAAGAGGGCTTGTGGATTTGCTTCACTATTGCTGATCAAGAATGCATCATGTACACATCTAATCAATAAAGCAAAGATACATACCAATCTTTTGCATAGCATTCTAATTACAAAAATGGCATTTGTTGTTCACAAGTCTTCTTTCAAGACCAATCGTTCTTTTCCAATTTACTCCTGAGTACAGCTTTGTACTCTGGCCAGCATGATTCTCAGGATGACCTTGACAACATGGCACATTGCACTGATGATTCTATAAAGCTTAAACTCAATAGACATGATTTCCTATGTAGTGGTATAAAGATGGACTTATTCAGATCTACAGGGGTTAGGCCAGTGTCATAAATCTCATTGGCTAGCTTTACTTCTCATTTGAAGCTGAATTCTTCCTGGGCAATTATCATCTCTAAGCAGAGATTGTTTGTACCAAAAGATGTATTTCTCTTCATTTTCATGACTGGTAATCACACTTCTGAAGACCTGATGGTTGGTTGCTTGATATTTTTGTGTACAACTGGAGTTTCATCCCTCTTGTCTTTATACACTCATCGAATGTTCTCTATCCCCCGCTTGAAAATCTTTCCTTAGACCATCAGCACAATCTTTTACCTGCATGCATCAGATTTAGGAGGGAGTTTTCTTTTTCGCAGGAACATTATTTTCGTAAACATATCTTTGGTGCTGGGATCCATTAGTCTTTCTACATCTGTGCATTCCTGGTTGGCCGAAGTCTCTCTTGTAGCATTGCACATTTTTCAAACTCTACTATCCTGTCTTCTATATTCTTGACTGTTACTCCAAAGAGGTTCCCTTTGGCTCATAGTGTCTTGTATTTTCTCTGCCATCCACTTTGTTGTTAAAATCAGGAATTTATAATGAACTTTTTGCTTGCTGTGCACCTTATAGTCAACAATTTTGTCTTCCTTTCTTAAGCATTTGGACCCACTACATCCCCTTCTTTACTTGGGGTCATGTTGGAGGTACCTGAAAAGCATATGATAGCATACTAGAAGGGAAGGAAGGACAAAAACATAAATATGCTGTGCAAATGTTGTTAACAGTATTGCTGATTTCTACTCTTACATTCTGGAAACTTCTTCTAAATAAACTTAGATGTTTTAATGCTGTGCACTCCCCTTTATAGGGGCTAGGGCAATGCCTATGTACATGGGACTTGCTACTGGAACATAGGGACCGTTAAGACTGGATGCCCTTCCTGATGTCACCAGTGGCCCTTCTGGATATTGAACCCTGAACCTCTTGATCTGGAAGCATGGGCCTTATCCACTAGACCACAGAGGCTCTAATCATAACAAACAACAAAAGATATGCATTAAAAATTGCATATGGGTCATCACTGAGCCTTCAATAACATTGGATAAGGGCAAAGGTTCAACATCTTGTTCTGCTTGAGTCTTTGAACCAGGCATGACTTACAATCCAGTCTTCTCCTTCTTTTACCATGTCATTCAGCATTGGCTGAAACAAAGGATGAACCATGTGCATATTCTCCTTTCTAAACTACTTGGACATCAAGTGTCCTACTACAAAATCATTGTGACAATTTCCAAGATTTTTGCTGAAGGAAAAATCAGCTGTATTTCCTACTACAGACATTTTCTTATTCTTATGACTCTCAGATGTTAAAAATCTGTATATATAACACATAGAAGCTAGGATATTGTGTTATTCTTTTGTTCATAATAAGTGCATATTAAACATTTGTTACCTTTAGTAACTTGCAGCCTTTTGTTCACAATCTTATCACTTTAAAAGTGTAGTATCTTGCACTAGCAAAGGGGTGGCAAAATTGTACATAAAGTGTATGATTGGAATTGGAATCACCAAACTTCAGCATGACATTCTCCAGTTTATTTCCCTGATAGAGAGTTCGCACAGCCCCTTGTTCCTACATGGAGGATTGTCTTGTTGATGACCTTACCTTAGGGTGGTCCTGGTTCAGAGGTGTATTCTCCAGCTGTGCTAGGTGGGTGCCACACACTCATAAACATAGAACCAAAAGTATTTGCACATTCTTTAATTATTTGCTTGTCTCTTCATTACATCAAATGCAAGTGTAGTAATATGTTAATCAAGGTGCTTTTCTCCACATTTGGTAAATTTGGTAAATTCTTTTCAAACCCAAAGGCCACTCAATATCCCCATCTCATTGTTCTGTCACAAGTCTATATAGAAATAAAACGCCAAGTTACTCTTCTGTGTTGAAGTCTCTGTACCGCTTCTGTTGAGGTAAGGCGTGCTACGACCATAAACCGTCAACGTCATTGAAAATAATAGAATCATAGGGAGGCAGTACGACTTAGGTTCAAATATCTGCAGTCAAGAAAGGTCCCAAGGTGTGCTATCGAAAAGAAGAGCATGCATTAGCTGAAACCAAATATCAAATGACGTGACCCAGAGAGGCAATATTCCATTGCTTAAGGATGGGGCAGCCTTTTATTTCTAAGGTTACTGAGAAAGTTAGATGGATGTATTTGCAGCAGAGATAGCCTTTCAAAGACAAGACAGTACTTCTATAAATATACCTGGCATGATAAGGGAATAGTGGCAAAACCATTTTTGTAGCACCCCTGGTTCAAATTGATACCTTATGCCACTGTCCTGGTTCACCTATTGAACCTGAAGCCTTGTACAGGGCTAATTATCCTCTGATGAAGAATGACCCCCTTTATAGCATTTTTCTAATCTGCATTTTTAGAAACCATCATAGTATTCTGAACCTGAAACCGAACCTGACCCGACTGTCTAGCCTGAATCAACCCCATTATCATGCAATTATTCATATCGGCAGGCAAAATATCATACATAGTTTATATCATCTAACATCAATTGACGGAATATGAATAGGGAATCACTAAAAAGAGCAAAAAATAAAATACAGTGAGAAAACATGGCATAGAATCTGCAAAGTCCTTCCTGCTGCATAAAATTCAAATCTTTCACAAAAACATGTTTTAATTGAGTAAGTTTGTACACGTCTCCATGTTGCATTTCCTCACACTGCCACCATTCTGAATAGATAAATCAATTATCTTTTGTCTCTTCAGAGCAATTTTTTATTTTGCAATACTAAGGCAACCTTCTATTTGATACCTTAGACCTATTACCTGATTCCACCATTGATCATCCTGCTCTTTCATAACTTTGTAATTTTCTATATAGTATATTAAAGTACAAAATGTACAAAATTGGCTTCCTTTTATAATTCTATAATTGCCCATGTCTATTAATGGAAATCTAACTCAGCCTACTAATACAGTTTTAAATTGATAAAACAAACTATACATCATTTTCTCTCAAGTGAGAATGAGAGTGTTAGCAGTTCTGTCAAATAACTAAAGATCCCTGAAACTCCAAATATTATGAATCTAAAAGATTTTAAGGTGTTGTCAAGTGAGGACATCCATCATTATTATTATGCTACAAAGACACCAGGTGTCGTAACTTAACATAACAGAAAAGTTAAATTAGTGGTTAATAACATAATTGTTCGTCTACTGCATAGTGACATCATGCATTCAAGCCAAGATGGCTGGAAAAAGACACAAGAGTAAAAAATTCTTCCATATATAACTTATTTGAAAATAAATTATTTCATATTATATAATGTGATATTCTGTTCTATGTGTCAACCCCCTGAATTGAATAACAAATAATCAGGATTTAGCATGTCAGAGTAATAAGTAACACACTGTTAGATTGACATATGGTCTACTCAGCATTACCTATACTTTATACTTAAATAACAACTGTTGATATGTCAATTGACAGTACAATTGGATACAATTCTATAAATGTACTCAAGGAATAGAAATGTGTTGTCACCAGATACGGACCTGTGACCCATGTCCTTGTAGTGTGAGCTCCACTAAATGTGGTAGGTGACATGCAATAATAATGTACTAGTGAGATATTTCTCTACCATCCACATTATCTCCAAATCTCTTGGTGGAAAATGACATCTGCCTTAGTCAAGATTGGAAACCAACATAGCCTTGATAAAGCTATATGAAAGGAAGAAACCCCTTACTTGGTAGATAGAAAGAATGGGTATTTTTGGTTCATCACATATTTCTAATGAAATCTGACTGGTCAGAAAAGATCCCAAATCAAGCAGTCCAGAGTCCAAAATTACGAGTGCTTCTTTTCAAACTAAAAGTAGGTACTATTCCTCCATTCACACAAATTCTACTCAAAGCAATGTCAGACAAAAAATTCATTAGTGTTACAGAATCTGTGCTAAATTAAATTTGATGGGAGAGCATTGAAGCAACTGTGGGCACAAAGTGGAAACTAAAGGAAAGTGAGAGGTGACATGTTTTACCCAAGTTATGCTGTTTGCAAGAAAGGTGTAAACTGCAAATCTACATGCTATGATTCTGCCTCAGTTAGTGTGAAGCTTACAGATCGACTGAAAAGCTACAAGTTTGGTGAGGATCATTTGGAAAAGCAGGCAAAAGTGATGATTAGTAGGGGAAATTTAAGGATTTAAGCAAGAGATAACATACTGTACTCTTACACTGTTTGTAAGTAAGAGATCAGCAGTGATTCTACAAAGTGCAAGTTTTGCTTTCAGTGGTCACACAAGCAATGTTGTGGTGTCAAAGGTATACTGAAAAATTAAAAGGCTTTAATTGCAAGGTATCTACCACAGAAGAGACTGGCACAACAGTGGATGTTGCAGTGGTTAACTGCAAATTTGTGCCATGGCTACTGTTGAAAACCTTTGCTTTCCTAATGACACAGTGCAGCTGGTGCAAGTTGTAATGCGTGTGTGACAGTATTGCAATAAAAACCATGGGGAATTACTATTGCAATGAGAAATTGGGGGAATTATTGCCTATATCAAAAAGTGGAAATTTGGCATTGTTGGCTAAACCTAAGCTACACTGCGCCAAGGCTTCCATATGCAGTCCTATGTTCCGTGAAAGTGAGGTATGATGTGATCGGAATTGCATGAAATAAATGTTGTACCAGTTTGAGCACGCAACTGAGCCTAGTAGCTAGCACTATTTAGGAGGACGCGATGATAATGTTACGATGATTCTAAATATGATACTTAAGATATTAGTTGAGATCGAAATAAATTCTTGGTTGATACGTAATCATATCATAACGAGCATGCACATACACTGTTCATAGCTCTTATATCTAAGCTTGCAATTTTTAACTCGGCATTTTAACTATTTTTAATACAAATTTGGCTGATACGACGATAGCTCTAACAATTTATGGATGATTAAAAAGATCGATCATTTTGTACGACAACTTATAGATAACATACAGTTGTATCTGAAAACGACCCTTTTTTCCATGATCTGAATGTATCATTGTATTGTATTGTATCATTGTATTACATTGTTCAAATGGTCGAGATGGCAGCTGCTATCAATATATAAGTAAAAGTTATTTTGGTCCGCCTCTGTGTTCAACGAAATCAGAACGCGGTTGAAAATGAAACTAGAGACGTTCCCCACATCACCATTTTCTTTCATTTGTTAAATGGTTTTTGGAATGAAATCTCAGATCGATCATCAACAAATTAGAGGTCATGAGTCACACATCGAAGTCAGACATCTGACTCATCAAGCATGCGATTCACAAAGTCTGACGTCTCTGGCCATGAGTCTTACAGGTAATCTTAAATTAAGAAAGTTAAAATAAGGAGGAAAACATACCGGCACTTGTTGCAAAAATCTCTTTTGGCGTAGACAGGTGGATCTACATCAAAGTCTTCGAAAGGCAGCGTCATCATAAAGAAACCTGAGTGAGCTTCGTTCAAATTATGGCGCGAACTCAGCTGATAGAGAACTGATCATAGCCATATTAGCCTCTGCCTCCTTATGAGGTAGTTCCTGCATGGGTTCGAGGGAGAGATCGGAAACCGTCCTCCAAAATGCCATTCGCTTGATTTCGGAACCTGTTAATAATTGAACAGCTGAAAACTATCGGTTGATATTTAGCACTTTGCTCCATTCGGTAAGAGTATTTATTGTAAAAGATATCACAAAGCCACAAGTCATTATACTTCTTTTTAAATCAAGCCATGGATTTTTAGACTGCAAATCACGCACCGTCGATCACCAATCGGTATGTAAATCAGAAGATTTGTTTACTTGAGTTGCAGGTAGGAGCCGGATGCAGGTCTCACGATATGATTTATAAATATATTTTACAGAAGTTATGATCAGTAGATTTAATGTTAACCTATTGTCATTTCAAAAATACCCGATGCTGGTTTTGTGCAATTTATAGTTTCATGTTATTTTTTCTGTTAGTGCCGAGAACGCTAGGCATAGTAATCCTTATTTTTTTTGTTTTGCTTTGAAAGGTGATAAAACAGTGCAGGAAGTTAAGCACGGAAACTGATGTCTCATGTTGATCATAGTTTTAGGAACTGTTCGAGATCAACTTCTGTGTCGAGAGATTGCTTTTTCGTTATGTCTTAACGACAGCGTAAAGATTTTGTGGTGTGAAAAAGTATATCCGCAGTCCGCTTCCTTTCGGGATGCCCTTCTGACCTATATACTCCGTTAACATTAAAACATACCGTTCAACACGCCGAGGCACAGTGCGTTCAAGTGGGAATAGTCCAGTATTTCAAGTATTCAGTTGTTGGTAAATCCACATTATGGCTTACTTCCCCTCGCGCTATGCCAGTGGTACTTACCTCTTGAATGCTTCAGCTATTATAGTGTGATGTTGAAGGGTTTTTTAAGAAATCATAGCTTTGACGTCGATGGCTGTTTTTCTTCTAAGGTTAAATTGTCTGCTCATTGTATAAACCTATTAGAGTACAAATTCTACGTAATGCAATTTGGACATTACTTTTACAGTTTATTATTTGGCAATTTCTCCTCTCGCTTGTGCCTCGGTGCAATATAAGAAAGTTGATCAACGATATGATAATGCTGCTCAATTCAAAATGTTATCGGTAGGCATGCCTTAAATGTAAGGAGGTGCTCTTTTCCACCAATTTACGTATTTTATTAATGATCACAGACGTTCAAATTAAAGTTGGGGATGACGTACCGCATCAAAGCGAACGGAAGATCGCGAAAAGTAACCCTATTATTCATAGAGAGTCTATTATTACGACAATTAGGAATGTAAACAAAGTAAAACTGCTTTGAGAGATGTACATATTGTTAAGTAAAAAAACCTTTGGCAATTTTTTTTCGGTTTGAGAATGTTAGCACAGATGCTCTCAGATCTGACCTATTCTTTAGTGGTAGTTAAGGACTTTCATGTGTTGAATATGATAAATTCTGCAAAGGGTTACTTAACTTGATAATCAACAAGTCAGAGAACAGTTGTCAGACACATACCAGAAGAAAATTTCTGCCGTCTTTGTCAGATACCTTATTGTGGTTTTCTGAAATAAAGCACCACACATCAACTAACCTCCAAGCATATGGTTCTCATTTTCCTTTCATGCATTTTTGGAAACAAAACGGTTGTTCTTGATGGTTGTAAGGAGGCCAATGTTTAAAACATTCCTATATTACCTACAATATATGGTCATGATTTGGATCATTGCCATTTGTATGAAATCAGCTGGAGACTGAGGCATGCCATATCAAATGTCAAACAGGATTTATTGCTTCCATAAAATGCAAATCAGTTTAACCACACCATTTTGGTTAGGTGGTGGTTTGGAGACCACAATAAAAAGCTTTACAGGGATTATTTTCTATTTAAATTGGTATCTGCTATTATACTGACATTGGTGCGGTTGAATAGATATAAAATACACATAAAAATGCATCACTTATGAAATGAGTAGCTGAACTTTGCAAGTGATGCCATGAGAAAATAAAAGTTTGTGTAAAATTTCAAATTGGATGATACAGCTACCAGTCGTATTGTAATAAATTTTGTGATATAAATCATAGTCAATGTTGTTGTTTTTAATTTTGTGTGCACAGTTGGCAATTGCCCTACCTAGGTTTTATTTCACTTTACCTTGCATTCTTAGATGCTGTTCTTTTAATGTAAGTTTATAGCCAAATCAGCAGATGATTTCCCCATAAATTAACTAAGTAAAGAGTTTCTTTAACTCTTTAGAAGAAAGGCTGATCCCCTAATAATCATACCATAGTAACTTTTAACAGGAACAGTTCAAACCTAGTTAGCAAGTAAGTTTGTCAACTGGTCAATTGCTATGGATACCCCAGCTTTTCAAGGCAGTGTGCACAGCAAGACTACTAAGCAACATGCTCTCTATATGCACATATTACTGAATCAGCAATTATTAAAGGGAGATATAAACTTGTATATATACGTATTCATGCATATATATAATGTATAAACATATGTCAGTTGCCCAAAAGCCATTTTAGTTCTTTTGTTTATTTTTATGCTTTTACTACATAGGAAGGCAATGGCAGACCACCTGTGCAAATATGCTCTCTACTCAGGACCTTGCTAACTCTTACTGTGTAATAGGCTTTGCTCGAAATCGAGTGTGCCACAAAGAGACAACAAAAAACCTACATAGTTGACAGTCTTTATACATATATACAAAATTGATCCAGTCGATTATTTGTCAACAAGAATGCTCAATGCATAAATGCAGAGTAGTATAGGAAAGAATAACTGCTAAAGGAACTTTAACGTGGAATTTGGTACTCCAAGTTTCACATTATTTTGAGTTTCAGCCAAATACTACTAGTAATACCTGAAGATCATAATACTGGGTAACATGAAGCTCAGAGTAGCAAATCCCAAGGTCAATTTACTTAGTCCTTTTTACCTATATATATATATATATATATATATATATATATACATCTTAAAGTGCACATATTTTTTGGTATATATGTATATATAGGTAGATAAATTCATAAAATACTCATTTGCTATGACCTAATTATTGGCTTTTAACTATTGCAATTTCACAATGTTTGATGCAATTGATGCCTTAGATGTTTTGTTGACAGAGAGATTCCTGGATTGATTGCTTTTGGTTAGATGTTGCTAAGTGGTTATCATTCAGTGCTTCCCGTGCTAAAACCAAGAGCTTAACTAAGTTGTGGAGGTTTGATTGTTTCTACATGGCACTTTGTTTTAAGCATATCATAAACATTATCCACAAAACAGATGCAGTGTTCCATACTTGGAGAATTAGAGCTTCCATTTGATCCGAGTCAAAAGTAGCACTGAGTATTTCAACAGTATGACCTGTTTCAGTGATTAGGTTACTGCTTTCACTGCTTTTGCTTTTCATGCAAATAGACCCCATCTGTGTAACAACTTACAAGTATTTTACAACTATTTTGAGTGTAAATTTGGCATGTCTTTGCACCACTACAATGTTGTAGCACCATGTTCATGATTATTGCTTCAATATTGAAGTGTTTGGGGTAAATCTCCAATTCCACCTATGCCAGCTGAATTTTTGTGTTGTTCACATCGAGCAATATTGATATAAATTGCCCTAAGTGGCCTCTAATTTTTAACTGAGTTAGTTAACATGACCAACAATATCATATCAAATCATAATAATCATCATGATTGTATTTTCCACATGAAAGTTTGTGGATTTTTCTTCGTCTAGGTCACTGATCTATTGGAGGATAAAATGTTTATCGAGATCAACAATAGACCCTTATGTTTGATAACAATAGATCCTGTTGTGTAATTGCAACATAATTCATTGTTTGAAGACAATAGACCACATTTTCTCTTATGCTTGTCAAAGAGTCTAGGATACATGTGCTCTTAATTTCATTTCATTTCACTCTTTAATCCCCCCACTCTAGAGAGAATCCAATAGGATTTGGGGTAGTTATCAACAACCTATGAACATATTACCTACATTACCATAGTTCGTTGGATTATTAGTGTATCAGAGACTCCTATGTAGGCCTTCAATTTGAGCATACACACTCCCCCTCTCTCTCCCTCCCTCCCTCCATCTTTTTGAGACTGCTGACGCTGGATATAGTTTAGTGTGCACAATGGCTTGTTGGTGAAGTTAGAAAGGGACCCCCAATGTAATCTATGGTACAAATTGAAAACCCTTTGTGTCTGGATAACACTGTTGTACATTGAGCTACCTTGGTCTAGTGGATAACTTCCTTGCCTTCAGATCAAGAGGGTCAAGAGGGTCATGGTTCAAATCTGGGAAGGGCCATTGGTGACGTCAGGAAGGTCATCTGGTCTTTAAAGTGTCCTATACTCCAGTAGCAAGTCCCATGTGCTGGGCACCACTGTAGCCCCTGTAAATGGTAGTGCATGGTGTCAAAACTGATAAATAAATAAAAACATTTCAGAGGGAGGCACCTTGCATGAAGCCCCATCACAATCACCACTAGGATCTACCATGTTGTAGGGATTTTAAATTTTCAAAAGTGACTTATGTTTTAAATGCTTAACCTGTTTTTCAAATTATAAACGTTTTATTTTGGTTCTTTGTCCATACATCCTTGTTCTTTTATTTTCATCAATATGACCTCCGGTTGTATAAACCAAATAGGTTTGTAAAGCCATAACCCCCTTTATGTTTACCTAGTGTATGTATATGGCATATAGTCAAATTTCACAATTGCTTACATTTGTGTTAAGTTATGTATATAAATATGTATGTATATATAGATTATAGGAATAGAATAGTTTACTTTGTATACCCATTCACCTTATTAACAATAATTAACAATATTCTATTTTATAAACGTTTTTGTGTGAAAATGTATATATATATCTATTGCTTATATAGCCCACTTTCATTGAGTTGTATATCCAGCTTTTGTTATATATTTCCTATTGTTATGAGTCTCTTACTGTTGGAGCTAGCCACGTCTTTTCAAGTTAATTGATATCCGGAGCTGGATGTTTTGTTGTATTGGTTAGTGTATCAGCATGCTTATTTGTAGCTAAGTTTTTGAAAGCAATCTTTGTGTAGAAAATTACCACATAACCTCTTGTTCATAGTTGATTTTTAAGAGCAAAGCAATCCGTTTTAGTTTGATTGCGTAAGGGAAAGTGTCAGGTGAGCTCGTCGCTTGACGGCCACCACATAGTTCATTAAGATCAAGATCTCTGTTTGCTATACTCCGTTTACGTACCTACCCGACTGTTGCGCTTAGTAATATTTGCGTTAAAACGACGAAGTATGAATCAAGCTCACGCGTGGAATTTCTATTTACAGAAGTTTATAATAATCTAGTATTGAAAACTTTATCCTTTCCTCTTTATTTCTGGCCCGTTCTTCGAACATCACGCAAGGAAACTTTTTGTAGTTCTATGAAGACTTGCTGTTTATTTTTCATATTTTTCTAATGCCAACTGTGATCTTTGTGTTTAAATATGGTATGAAAGCGATCTTTGTTTATTGCCAAGACGCTATGTTTTGAAAGTCTGCATTGCAACCGGCCCTTGTACGTTTACAAAACCACACTAAAAACTCACCGTGCTCCACTTGAAACTACGCCTTAGGGCTGTGCCTACGTACTTTTGTATTATTAAGTGCCTAAGTTCACCATACAAAGATAACGAAGCTAATCGCGTGTATAAGAAGCGGAACGCTACTTAATTTTGTTATAATAATTGGTATACTAACGGTGGAAGAAAATAGGAGATTGCGTTGGATATAATTTTGAAAAGTCTGCATCTACGATGAAGAATTTAAAGACCATTGTCAGTCAATGCCGCTACCTTTCGACCTGTCTCCACGTACGCATGAAATGTGGTGAAATCTAAGTATGTGATATATTGGGATCCTCGCACCCTGACCTGGTAATGTCTTCCAATCACTGATCTCTAAAAACACTGGATCGAGCATCTTCCGTCTGAAAATGAGATCAGTTGTTGGACACCATTTCAGTCCCCATCAACGTAACATGGCGGACCTTCCCGCGCTCTCTTAACCGAGGGGGCCAAGACTCGTGACTACACTTTTTTGCTGTTGGAAGCAATTGGAAGCTCGATCCAGTCTTTTATAGAGATTAATACTTCCATTGTGTTACTCGAACCATTTGTTCAGGCCTGGTACTCACTAAAGCTTTCTCATGACAAGACTTTTATTAAAAGTTTTTTTGTTGCTTTGTGATGCAAATTCATCGATGGCTCCCACTTTACATTCGATAGAGTGGCGGTAAAAATTGATTGTAGTGTCCAGAAGGAAGAAGGTTTTGTTGGCCGACGATGCTTTCTTGTGCTGGAAACGTCGAACGTTTAAAATTCGAAATCCGATTTTGCGTCAAAACTGTGGCGTTCGTTTCTCAGCAATTTTCCCCGAAGCATCTGACACAAGCAACTTATTTTTTTGTCATCAGATTTAGAATTGTCGTGAGGACAAGGAAAGTGTTGCACGGATAGCGCAACTTTTAGTCAAGATGTAAAATTCTGCCTTCACAGGCCTCCATTTTCACGAATACTTAAAGTACCACTGGACAAATTCTATCCGCATTTAAAGTTGCTTACTTCGGCAAATACAAGGAGAATGATGCAATGTTTTTCGCCAATACCGCTATTGACATCAAAACTTTTTAGTATTTGTTGGCTTTTATCGTCCGTGGTTTATAACGATTGCACGGTATACGACAATGACCACTTTTGCCCTCACATGCTTTTAAAACGAATTTGACCGTTCTCTAATCGCGATAATCGTGATAAGTCAGAAGTAAGTACCAGACTAAACAAACATCGTGATGCCATCGACACTTGAAGATGTTCTCGCGTCTGCTGCGATGAAACATCTATCAATAATACGAGTACATCCGCAACTTTTGCAGAACTCTTCGTCAGCGTAGTCACGAACCCTAGCCGGCAAAAAGGATTGAATTTGGGGGTTGCTCCCATGTTTAGTTGGATGCTAGCATGGAAACGGCTAAATCGCTAGTTTGTTTGCGCAAATCGTGATCCATAATTAGAAGGATGAAGCCGTACTTCCTCCTAAACGATGTTTACTTCTGTGGAAGGAACTCCCGGCTTCACCTGGAGGGTGAGGTTATGCGTTCGTCATTAACGCTTTACGTTAATAACTTGCTCATACTCCATCGTACTGCGATCGTATTTCATGACATGTGTATATGTGGGTAACTAAGAACTACAAAAGAAAAGAAAGAAATCATTTTTATCGATATATTTATTCTTCTTATTAAAAATGTACTTATTTTTCCTGTTGAAAACAATACGGACCGTCGCAACGATTCTCATGGCGAGCGGGGCACACCATTTCTTAAATGATCCAAATCTAACAATGTGCAGGAAAGTGTGCCATCACGATTTTGAAAATGTTTGATTCATGGGAAAATACTTAATTTTCATATTGCTCTATTAGTAAGAACGTCAATGGTCACAATCGACAGTAATTCCCCTTTCCTATCACCGGGATATCAACTTTCAAGGGTTTAAATCCCTCGAACTTAAGAATTCAAGGAATATCAACGGAATTTTGAGTAGAGATTTTGAGATTCAAACACCTCTAGTTTAAATACTATATACACTACAGGTCTGGTATTTTGGGAGACAGTCTTTTTAAGGGGTGCCTTTGTTATATCTGGACTTGAATCGTACTAATTCCAAACGGGATTTCTGTGGTCATCACTTACCCTCCGCATTGTATTGGTAAATAACAGAACTTTGACAAAAGTGGGGGACATGTATCCCCTGGTTTCCACGGCCGTACAATATATGCATAGATGTGTATCTATGTCTTTGTGTATATGTATGTATGTGCGTATGTATGCATATTTATGTATGTATGTATGTATGTGTGTATGTATGTGTGTATGTATGTAAGCAATGGTAAAAAAGAAAAGCGAAATACCACAGTTACCTTAGGTTTCGCGTCCTATCTGCTAAATGTTGTTCAGACCGCAAAAAATGTGTGTATGTATGTATATGATGGGGTGTAATGACGGAGAGAAGGGCTAGTTCGTTACAATATTAATGTGATTTTTTATCAGAAGATAGTTGACACTCAGATTGGATTCCCTTCCTTCCCTTTCCTCTCCCCTACAAGAAATCGATTCCGAATCCGTTACCCCATATCAAGCGGCGGCAGCACACTATATTGCATGTATTTACATGGATCGATACCAGAATGACTAAATTGATGGTGTAATAAACCCGAAAACAAACTGATATCTTGAAATGATATTTGGTTACTTTTGTATCAGAGGTTTGCTGTCGGTGGAATTTCAGAGTTCGTTGTTATGGCTTTTCAGGACTGAGTCCTTAACTAATAAGAAACGCTTTTTTGACCCCATCTTGTGCAAAATGTTGCAGTCAATGACGTAATGTTGTTCTTTATGAACATAGGAGGGCGGTACCATTTCACTAGATGGGGGCACAACATTTTTTACCCTAATGTTAAATTTGGAATACTCGGGCAAATTTGAGTTTTTCAGTTTCAAGTTAGATTTTTCCTTCGCAAAATTGCTCGTATTTTGATTATTTGTTACCCTTTTTCGCCGGAATACAAGTCATCATCTCTGCCCGAACTTCGACTTTGTAGAAACTTGAAGGGCACAGTGCCCGTCCCCCCTTGTTCCCTGGCGTCGCCGCACACGTCCATGATTATTCCTTTTTGTGTCAGTGGTCCACTTGATAGTGGAATTTAGTTTTGTGAAAAACGACACTTAACGTAGGGAAGACTCTGGAGGCAGCCAACGATTTATTGAAAGCCCATGTTTACTATATCACCTTGCCTTCAATGGTCGGCGATGATCGGGCTTAAGACAAATGATATTAGGGGTCGTCTAAAAGATTTCGGGACTCTTTGAGGTAGGAAGATACAGTCAATTTTGTTACTTAATGTTACGAAAATCAACGTTGTGGGTGGGGGGTCATAGCCCGTTCGTTATGTAGCAGAGAGATTTGCCTTTTTTATTTTTCCATTTCACGGCTCCTACATGATCATAGTAAAAACGAATGAGAATGATATATGACCTCTGTATGCTGATGCTGTTAGTTCTCTAGTCGAATCTTCAACATTTCTTGCTTGTTTCTGGACTTGAACAATATCATCTTATGTGCCAAATGAACGGCCCTGTGATACCACTCTCTCATACTATCAGGGTAAATGAAACGTAAATATATAGCAAAAACATTGGTTGGGTGTCTTGGTATTCATATGTTCCGTAAGAATGAGTGGCTGGTACTAGATTTGTCACTATGCGTTACAAGGAGCGAGAAATTTAGCGAGTTTGGGCATTGCGTTATTTTTGGATGGCCCCTTATCACCACCACCACAAGCAACCTTACCGCAGTCATTTTTGTTGTCATTGTCGCCTTCTCGTAACTGTCGTTCTGGTCTTTTTCTCATCGCCATCGTTGTCCTCTCAAACGCCACTCTCGTAACCTTGTTTCGTCATGATCATGATCTTTACAGACGACTACATGATTTCCGTTTTCCTCGATGTCGATGTCGTCCTATCTGGCTTGGTGGCTGTTGTCGGCATCTTAATCGTTGCCCTCGTCAGGGTGTCATTTTTAATTTTCCCCCTGTCCTCCTTAATAGATCGCTTTCACTGATTATGACTTGTTTTTGTCTTGTTCTGTTCCTCAATGCTTGTGGGGAGAAACTGTGTAAGTGTTTTTGCCAGTTTCTTGTTTGCTCGTTTCGCAAAAAATTATGTTTGCGAACCTAAAGATGTAAGGATTCACGAATATTATTCTCTGAAGGTACATAGCACATTATAAGTACTTGTTAGGTTTGGATGACGATTCAGTGAGACCGACGATGGCAAAGGCGTCTATTTCATCCTTTTTGTCCTTGGGAATGTCAGGCTTTTGGAAGTTGAGTAATTTTCAAGAAATAAATGGTCTCATTAAGTCTGTGGTTTCCTCAAGAACAATTAACGTTATAGCTGTCTTTGTCCTTTTTGCAAAATAGTGTACAATAGTTTCTCAGTCGTTGGTATGCTTTCATACATAGAAGTCAATGATTTAATTGCATATGTTCCACCAGTGTCTAGTTACTTTACGTATGTTGCTAGTTAGTTCTGAATGGTTTGGGTGTTTACTAACGAATGAAGGTCAACATCCCTAGCCTTTCAGACCAGTTGCAGCAGAAGTTCAAGGATTACCTTAAGATTTCTGATATTCTGCGATGTAGAAAGCACACGGCCCAAGCTTGAAAGCGTAAGTTGGAGCAAAGGGTCATTTGATGGGCAAGGATTTAGTAAACACTGAAGGAGCACTATGGTGTGTCGAGCTCACATAGGAAATTGAGGTACCAGGTACCGCTTTTCATTTTCTACGTATTTAGTTTGGTTGTTTAACAAGATATCCACAATATATATACTGTCCCGTTTGTTCCCATAGTACATAGTTCTGCATAGTATTAATCCCAGTTAAGATGAGCTTCATTCCTAAAATTGATAAGATTTCTTTAGCCGCGATGTTGTTATTGATATGAATGGTCGTTGAAAGAAGCCGTGGACGTCTCAGTCAATTATCATTGCAAAATATATTTAGGTTTTGTATGAAGGTGGATAGTTTACCATAGGATTATCCTCGACTTAAGGTTCATTCGGCTTTTGTAGTATCAAGGGGTTTGTTGTTTATGGCTTTGCATTGCTGCCACTGAATATGAATATGTGTTATCAGACCAAGGATCTGATATTCTTTATTAAAGACTTAGAAAGAATTATCTTCGACGCCAGCCAGTACATACGAGTTCACTAGGTACGGTGAAGCTTAACTTTTGGTCTAGATTCATTGCAGTCCTAAGTTTGATCCTTATCAGTACAGCGTTACAATTCATAAACGGGGCCATAGCAACAAATCTCCTAGAGGAGGCGGGGACGCCATTATTTTTATGAATTAAATCTATTCGGTTGATAAATACGCGACAGAACTTCGGCCTAAAATGGGCGCGCTTGCCCCTGCGACGCCCCCGGTTGCTAAGGCCCATTTTGACAATAGGGACATTTTAGCCTTTTTTCAGGAATAAGATGACGGTTTCGGTTCAGTAGTTTCATTTCCGTTGGTTACCGATTTGATCTCATTTAGGAAAAGGATTAAATGGATCATTATTTGGCAGGAGCAGTGTGAAAGACAAAATTGCTTCGAGAGATGGGAGGAATGAAAGGAGGGTGCAGATATTGGAGGATTGAGGATTTTGGAGTTAGTGAAAATGATGATAAAGATAAATATGTCGATAAATATGATTTATTCGAACCTATTCGTAGGGAAAGTGGGGGCCTCCATTGCCCCTGTGGATACTACGTCCTTGTTAGGGACAGCAATGTGTCGTTCGATTTGTGTGATGACATCAGTGACCGTTGCATAGTAAATAGGGTAGCATGTTTACTGGCATTTTGACATGACTGAAGGGCAGATTAATGCTATTATTGAAGGAAGGATTTAGGCTTTTTGCTGTAAGAACTTGAAAGGCCTACGTTGACCGAGGTTAGATCAGGGTAAAGGAAGGGCCGGAAAACTAAAGAGGAGTTCACGGGGCTATGTAATAGACTTGTTATGACGTTGTATGGGATTCTTTAATGCCAACTATGTATGTATCCATCTCTCTATCTGTTTATCTTTCTATCTATGCATACATATATGTATAGTATATATCTGTATGTATATATGTATATATATATATATATATGTGTGTGTGTGTGCGTGTGTGTTTATATAGATAAAGGTATTTGGTGTATTTGTTTATATCAGTTCCCAAAAAGTCAAATAAAGCATGAAAACGTAAAAGAACGTTTAAAAGCAGATAATTTTTCATGTGCCAATAAAATTGTAAAAGGCGTCTAAGTGTTTGAGATGAAAGGGATGATATAACAGGGAAAATACCTGTTTTAGCCTAATCCCTTTTAGAGATGTTACCCAAGCTTTCGACCAAAAACAAAACGGCTGAGAAGAAGTCTTTTTATCTTCCATATACTACAAGAATCAATCTTCAATAAATTTTATTCAATTAGAGAAGTTTTGATAGATTTTGTAATCATGGGGCGGTGCGAGAGAATCTTAGGGGTCTTCTCACCGTATCTCCGTGGAACACCAAAATTGGATAAATGTCAGCCTAGAACGAAAATTTTGAGTGAAAAGTTTAAAAGTATAATTTATGTTTGGTGGTGTAATTAATGTTTGATAGTATTGTTATGGTAGTGGATTCTATGACGAAATTTTCTCTTTAAAAATGCATATAATTTTATACTATACTGGGCTTTAAGTAGCTAATTAAATCGAAATTTCTGCAATTTTCCGTTAAAGAGAACGATTCCCGGGTGAAAGTCACGAGTGCTCGACCAGGACTTTTGTTTATTACAGCATTGGAGCGGATTGTGGAGACAAAGAACTTCGAAATATCGTTAGCTATCCTGCATGTTAAGGCCAATTATTGTCTATTAAATGGGTAGTTACGTGTCATTACAGGCTGTTTACTGATTAACGAGGTTCGTTAAAATTCGATAAAGGTGAGCACAGAAGATCGTTGTTTGAATCAACACGTTTCATTTCCAGTGACGTAGAACTTGACTCACCAAATTGATTGCATTGCTTGTATTGATGCAATAATTAAATAAATATTTTAAGAAGTCAAAAAAATGCCAAGAATTTGGTGGCTAGGGGGCGATGAGGGTGAAAGAATAGACGTCTGAAGTATGCTAAGTATGTGGAGGGTAGGTGGTGCTGAGAGTGGAAATATGAAAGTCAGAAGATTGTCAAGTATGTGAAAGTTAAGGGGTCCTGAGGGTGAAGATATAGAGGTGTAAAGTATATGTAGGGTAGGTGGTGCTGAGAGTGGAAGTATGAAAGTCTGATGATTGTCAAATATGTGAAAGTTAAGGGGTAATGATGGTGAAAATATATAGGTGTGAAGTATGTAAAGTATGTTGGAGGGTAGAGGGTGCTGAAAATGAAGAGAAAAGTCTGAAGATTGTCAAGTAAGTGGAGGGTAAGGGGTACTGAGGGTGAAAGTATAAAGGCGTGAAGTATGTAAAGTATGTTGGGGGGGGGGGGGGGGGGGCTGAGAGTGAAAATAGAAGAGTCTGAAGAATATAGAGTATATTGAGGTAAAATGGTGCTGAGGGTGAAAGTAAAATTTTAATTCCATCGGACCCAATAACGACCATAGCTGATCCATAATCCAAAATTCTGTCCCGGCTCATTTAGCATGTGTAAATTCCACTGTTTTGCATTCCATACATAACTTCAGCAAAGGATTTAGCTCAAACATTTCTAGCTTATTATTTAAGTTCATTACCGGTGCCAATATATTCCTCCACTGACTTTATAAAAGACGTCGGGGACAAGATTGTATGTACTAACTTGACCAACTGTCCCATGGACTGTGACATGCTCCTCTCTTGATTTATCGACGTTAGCAACACATCCAATATCTTTACCCAGGGACTGCAGTCATATCGTCTTGTTGCTATGGCAAACAGCAATTTCCTTACACAGCCGTGATATCAACTATCTGTACATGCGCACTGCACCATCGCACAACTATGAGCAACAGGTACTATATGATTAGTTGGACTTGAAAGCTTTGTAGTGAGAAGAGAGGGATTATAACTTCATTCCTGGACAGATATTCTTTCGTGTCCTTGGCAGCAACATTACTTAGAAAAGAGTAGAGCAATGTTGATTGTTCAAAGTCATATATTTAGGTAGTGACTGCTGCGTGTTGTTATCGTATAATGTTACGAATTGACCTTTAAATTCGTGATGTATATGGATAAAGAAGGAATATGTTCGTCGTACTAGTTTGTCTACCATAATGCTAGCACTATGTAGTTCGTGCTTTCAACTGAATTATTAATTTGTAAGATTATTGATCTCTGAACTATTGTTGCTTAAGTCTCAGTGCTACGGCACCAGCTAACTTTGGATACCTGATAGGTCTTTTCTATGCTATTTTTTGTGGGATTGGTGGGCCAGATGGTCCTTTCATGGTCAATGCACATGTAGCAGAGATTCTGGTCTTAAGATTGTGCAGATATGAATGTTGATGGATTGGGAGCTAATGTGGCGATTAGGGGCATTGTATTTTATCACCGTGGGTGCAAATGAGTGGCGGTATTTGAGGTTGCGTTGGCCTGGGCCGAAAAGGTTTGCAAAAAAGCCCTATAACATCATGCATGGCGAAGCAGTCAAGATTTGATCGTACTGGAGACACTGTATTCTCTCCAGTGGGTGTAATTTAAAGTTTTCACTTACCACGTGATTAATATGGCCAAGTAGACACATACTATTTTCTTTGATTTGAAGCGCGGTGCCCCTTGGAGACGCTGGGCCTTGAGCTATGTTCCTGTCGGCCTCCCCCTAAACTTAACACTGGTGCGAATGCGTTGCTCATTTGTTCGAACCCTGGTGGTAACATCTTCTCAATTCCTCAAATGCCTTTCAAATCTGATAATCGTTATTGGCTATTCTCATTAGTGATTGATGTGGCATCAAAATTACTAGTGGAATTGGTATCAGAACTTTATTCGTTCTTCATTGGGTACAATTTCTGTAACTGCTTCGGTAGCGACTATCCGATGCCCTCTCTGCACCGATTCCACTCTTTTTCAATGACTTTGCTATGAAATCCATGCTTCAGTTGTTGTCTTTAACGTATCCAGAAGAATTGGAATGCAAATCATGTGACCATTGTGTAACAGCAAAGGAGCTATCCGTTGACGTACGGTGTAGATGCACTTTATCAGGGCAAATTTTGCACCACTTCTGTTAGCTATCCGGTATGAGAAGCTATGCTATGCCAAAAGCAATTTTTGTGTCGAATTGTGTCTAGTCATTTTCCAAAACTGTTCGAAATGTTTCTGTTTTAAACTCGAAAACATTTGTTGGGCACTAGGTAGATCGACTGGTTGAATGGCAATCCCACCAAAGTCAGTCACGCATCACAGGGAGGCATAGAGCTGGATGTCGATGCCCAATAGTTGTGAATTTGTCGTTGTTGATAGCCCGAGGCTGCAGTGGCGCTTTATGCGCTTAGATAGATAGGCACTGGAACCAAGTGTGCAAAGTGAAGAATATGGGACACAACAAGTTCTGTGCGTTGAAATACCCCCATATGAATCTCATACCTACCACGTAGAAGTTACATACCATCCAGATAAGTGAGCAAACATTTTCAGCCCAGAAATGGGCGTTTCGACGCGGACGCATGCAATCACAACCATAGAGACAGTTCCGATCAAATTGCCGAGCCATCCGTACATATGTATATACGTAGACAATATCTGAGGTGAATCATAGACTTTTCTGTTACCAAAATTATTCCAGAATACATGGTGTCTACTGGAATCTTATACTATCGATTTCTTGTGCACTTCAGTGTTGCACTGTGTCTCTCACTAAGTATTAGGTGACTCTAAATAGGCTTTATCCACCGATCTCTGAAAACATTGGATGGAGCATCTTCCGTCTGAAAGTGAGGTCAGTTGTTGGACGCCATTTCAGTCCCCATCACACATAGCTTATAAACAATGTTACGCAACATGGCGGACTTTCCCGTGCTATTTTAACTAATGGGGGCCAGTACTCGTGTAACTACACTTTTTCGTAATTGGAAACAATGAGAAGCTCGATCCAGTCCTTTTTAGAGATCAGTGGCTTTATCACCTATTTTGACATTATGAGATTTGAACTAAGTAAATAAGATTCTGGAAGCGAAGATGAAGATGCAGAAGAATGATGCAATCTGGAGATGGACTTATTGATAGACATGATAATGGGCGTTGCTAAGTCCGCGGGAAATGCTTTGTAACCAAAACGGAAGAAAGTTTATTGCCAAGACAGTATAGAAGAGGAGGGGTGAAGAAAGACCAAGAAGGTAGTAGGAATATATTGAAGAGGACACGGAGACATTTTCTGCAGAGAAACGAAATTGCAATCTATTTGTTTACACCACCTCCCACCCCGGGTGAAGGTGGGATGATCACCATCATGGTGATGAAATGACAATATGGATGCCACTGTTAGTGCTACTTTCTGGGTGGTAAAATGTGTTGATAATAATGGTATAGGTGGCTATTGCAGAGTTAGTGGTTATTCAGATAGCAGCTGTCTTGATCTGATCTGTTTACCGGAACCGTAGCAACTGTGGGGGCTGGGGGATCAAGGTTTTGTCACATATGTATCCAATGGAGAGATTTTGTTGTATTAAACAATTGCG
>JAAAKL020002603.1:0-25502 GCA_010016065.2 Carybdea cf. marsupialis auct. non (Linnaeus, 1758) | reverse complement strand
TCTTTCCGATTTTGCCGAGATAACTTACTTTGCTCAAAATCAAGACCCTTTACTCTTCATCACGTTTGTTAATTACACCAAAACAAGAGAATACTGGAGATCGCGGTTGAAGCAAATCTCGAATGTCCAGATGGTTGTGTGTTCGGATCATGTCCGGATCACCTTTTGTTTAAACTGAAATGATAAAACAGATGATAGAAAACCTCCACAGTGAAAAATCGTGGGATCGAAGGCGCCCCTCTCGAATAAGCGCCCAGGGGCCACAAATTCATTCAAATGTTGTGCGCTCAATCTTCCTGTAGATGGGAGTGAAGACGATTTAATACATTGTTTCGAAGAAAAAGAACCGTGTGCAGCAGGAAAAGACCGTTTGAAGGCGCAAATGGAAGTTTTCAAAGACATGGAAAGTTCCGAAAACCCCTTCATCTATTCATCTAACGCTGAAATCACTGATTTGGATATGGAGGAAGCAATGAACGTAGAACTTATTTTGGACGAGGATAACGAAGAAGATAATAATGTAGACATTGAAACATAAGCATATTTTATGCAACATATATTTTGTTAACGTTTTTTCGTCAGCGCTGAAGTTTCAGTTTTTTAATAAGCGCCCCTCTCGATTTAGTGCCCACTGTAAAAGTTGATTTTATAAATAAGCGCCCGGGCGCTAAATCGAGCATTTACGGTATTTACAAGTATGAAACAAATAAATAGTAATTCACTTGAATCCACAACCATAACTCACTCTAAACCCTTTTCTACTTTCGACAGGAAATCACGATTATATAAAGATACACAGAAGACTGGGTACAAAACCAATTAACATATCTTACGTAATAGAAAACCTCTGTTCTTTATCATTAAGTGAAAGTAACCAAAATAAACCAAGTATGATTAATATTTGAGACATTTTAGAAAGAATATATTTTAAGAATTATTGAACAACCAGTTAACAATCAGTGAAAAGCTTGATCAGGTTGTAAAATTGAGAAGCAAGTGATGAGAACCAAAGCAAGGGACTCAGAATTAGTTTGACTTATCTCTGAAAATGATTGATAAATGTGAGTTATCTAACAAAAGCAAATGCTGATATTGCCAGTATGGTCTCTTACATGGGTAAATTTTGCCTCGTACACTTTTATGAGATACCATTGACTGGAACAGAAAATTCTGAACAATGATGAAGTGTGTTCATCGGGATATGGCTGAGACTACGGAAAATGCTACACAATTCTATCCGTTTTGGAAATGATTCCGACTTTCAACTCAGAACGACCTCTGTGACTGAACAGTTTAAGGCCTGAATAGTGCGAATGGTGTTACCTCTTTACTTCTTCAACCATCCAGAGCTCAGAGACTCTATCCAGGTGTCCCCACTAAATGGAAACAGAAAGCAGGGATTGTTGCGTGAGTGACGAGTTCCATCCTGGAGCAAGCTAACATTGTGGGAGCAGTCCAGAGAACGCCTTGGTTGGTAAAATGTATGTCCTTTTGCATAAATAGTGTAAAGAAGAAAAAGAATGCTGTTGTTTTAGGGACACGAAAGATGAAGCAGAGGATGTGATATCTGAATGCATAAGCTCAGAGGGGCCGTACCTTTACTGGGAGAACCATATTGTAAGCAAGGTAGGTTAGCTAGAAGGAAATTTGAGGCTGATAGAATACTAGGAGAGCCTTTTCTTGCAAGGGACACCAATGACTCAATGCCAACACCTGTCAATATCCTACGATGGAAGTTAGATGATAGTTAGAAATGTTGATGTGGTAGAATGGAGACATTAAGACATCCTTACTCCACTGTATCCAAATAACAGGACAATACACTTGATGTTATAATCAGATGCCTTCTCCTGTAGAAAGGTTCGCTTTTATGTAAGAAGAGCGAAAACCTACCGCGACTCGACAAAATAATGAGAATGACTTTTTGGAAGTCCAATTGCAATTGTTTGCCGAGGTCGGTGAGGCACCACATTTTCTTTTGATGGCAGCAGCAAAAGAGACAAGATGTTGTGATTTTAAGCGAATTGGAAAAATAAGCGCTCCTATTGGAAATGGCTTATTCTTGGCAAGAGAATTTTTCAATGTGGATTAGTAGAAATCATGAAGTTGGGTAGAAAGGATTTGTTGAAATGAAGCGTTGCAAGTTTCTTCGCTATCGGTTCTGCTTTACAACAATAGAGTGCAGAAAACTAACCGATGAGCCTAAAGAAGCAGCTAAGAAGGCATCGTCTTGGATATAACTGAGGAGAGACAATCCATTCAAGGTAACGGAAACGATAAAAGCTAAAGCTTCCCGATGCCATAGAAAGGTTCAAAACGAAGTCAGTTCAAGGCACCTCTAAACTTGGAAGGTTCACTCCACATCTTTTATACATTCGAGGACTAGGAACCCAGTCAGTGGTGTAGTTTCCTCCTGGAGGTTTGAATTTAGATCCAGCAGTGGAGCTAGGAAGTATTTTCCAACAGCACCCTTGTACATCTATCGTACTTTCTTTCCTGAGTATAATATACGTGCCTGAGTGTAACGGCCCTGAAAATAGGTAAGACCTTTTATTGTGGATCAGCCTTAGCCCTTATTTGCAATCGACGATCCTTTTCTAGTTGCACACACATTATTCGTAGGGATAAGATTGTATATAAATGAGAATCACTTTTGTATGACTGGAATTTTCCTCTTGTAATATGTGTCCCAATTTTATTGTGTATGTTCCTTAGAGCTTCTATGAATCGCGCACATTTCTTCCTGACTTCAACAACAAACTTCTCGTGGTGAATTTAGTTTGCTTCATATGACTTGGACATTATGACCTGTTAACCACTGCAGTTGGAAGTCGTATCAGTTTCACAGTTTTAAATTTACTTTGTTGGAAGAACCTTTGAACTGTAAAATGTAACGTCAAAAAGAAAGAGATAAAAATCGATTATAATACTGAGAATGAACAGTAGAAAAGTGAAAGCAAGTAGACAGTGTATCCTCCCAAAACAGGTTGGTGTTACAGTTGCTTGCGTAACAAAGGTTTATTTAGTGTCCTCACTGTATAGAAGAAACGAGACATTCCCTGATGATGCTTTGAATGTCAGGATATTCATACCTTTTCCTTTTTCTGATCAGGTGTACTTACTCTCATTATCAAAAATTAAGAAGTCGGCTCAGTACTTATTTACCCCAATTAGCATCGGGGCGCTTATCTGATTATCGGCTCTTGGGGGGTGCCTATTGAAGGGAGGGGCTTATTAAAACCAGAGGACACTAGCAAAGTTCTGTCGTTTGAAACGAACAATGCTCGGTAATACTGTTTTAAAATTTTTAAAAATTCCGAAAGAAGCGCCCCGTTAGGAGCTTACACGAGGCTTTTATTTCATTACATTGGCATAAAAGCGGAACGTTATCTTAAGCCGGGACTCTAATTCAGGTAACTAAACTAGTGTATGTTTTGTACGCTTTCTAGGGTTTTATTATGTTTATGTTTTAGTTTAGTTTCTTAATTAAGCAAAAGTGGATGAGTAGCAAATTTGAGTGCATGCTGTTCTATTGGTATACGTTTACGAAGTAAATTTCGATTCTGTCGATTGTGGAACCAATCTTTAATGGTCTAATCCATGATATTTCGTGATATACTACCTGAAGTTTAACAAAACCCCGTTATTTGCTTTCTCCCAGTATCTACAGTATGGCCGCTACCGCGAACAATGATAACCAAAAGTCGTCTGCGAAATTTTCTGGTTACCAAGTTTATTACAGCACCTTAAGAGTGTCAATGTAAGTTTGTAAGTTAAGTATGTACTGGCCTCCTATGATATGACTTTGCCGCGCAATGGCAACACAGGCTGTTATATCCGCGTAATGAAACTAGCTATAAACCAAAATCACCACAAACAGCATTTGTTGAAGTCGCGTAGAATGTCTGTGTTTTGAAGTTGGTGAATTACAAAAATGATTCAGAAAATACAGGGAAATTCCATTCCTACACTTATGACGTCAAGGCTGTGGCGGTTTGGTAGCCCTTCGTAGGAATGCTAAGTAGAGCTATAGGGGGTGGCTGAGTCACCACAAACCTTATTCTATTATTTTATTTTCCAATTACAATGGTCTTATCAATAACCTTTTTATTCTTTACAAGCTGCATCCGGCATCGCAAAAGACTAATTTTTAGGATGTTTCTTACGAACTGAACTTGTCGTCGCGTGTTCTTCTTTGCATAAAAATGCAGGCGTTAACTCAAATCTCAGGTGCCGTCAAATGCTTGTAAAGTTAGGCGTATGCCAGGCCAAAATGCCTACTTCAATGTAACTCGAACTACTACAGCGTCATCAATCATCATGACAGATATGGTTTGGCGTTTGACAACTTTGATTAGGAATTTCATCAAAATATTTTCAGATTCGGAGGCTGTTTGAAAGTTGATGTTATGGTACGGATGGAATTAAGAGCACAAAATTGACAAAAATTGAGAAAATAGACTTATGTGTAGAAGCGCTTACCTGAGCACTACAAATCTGCCATCCAGCCTCGTTCCGTGATTGACACTCGCCGCGAATTTTCTAAGTTAGCTGATTTTTGTGTTGGATGTAATGTATGCTTATAGTAAATTTTGGTTATTTCTGCGTTATATTCGTTAATTACGTTATTTTCCTTAATCAGAATTCATTACATAAAGGCATAAGTTTACTCAAATTTCAGTTAGAAAATCAGTATTGTGCCGCCTCTACAACGCTGCGAAGACACAGGAGGTATGATTTGTTAGTTCTTCAGATAATTCTTAAAGGTTGATGCTTCTTAGTATTTTAACAGTTTGTTTCTTAGGTGTGTTTTGCTATTAGAAATTGCATGGGTTGGTTTATTTCTATTTTAATCCTTTAGAATGTAATAAGAATAGGACGGAAAAGAATAGAATATCATGGAATAGAACAGGTCGACCGAACGTGATGTTGAATTCATTATGTCCATTCACAGTTAACTCTGCATGTACGTCACTTGTGTTGTTTCGTCTAACTTGAATGTCTTTTTCGGTACATACAGTATGCATGTGTCATATAGTTCAGTATACCACCCAGGCATTCATTATCGTGCTTAAGAGATTTGGAACAGTAACCAACTCTAAGGACCTAGACTATGCTGGTAGCAAGGGCAAAGTAATTGATGCGACTTTTGTCCTACTTAATGGCAACAGAACATTTGGGGTTAAGAGGGGAAAAAATGATTGTTTTAAATTTCTCTATATGATGGACAACCATCTTTTCATCCTAGAAGACTGCTGAGACATCTCCTGAATATGACACTTACAATTGAGGTAGGGCTCGGAAAAATATGTCTCCATGTGATAAAAAATATGAAAGATATAGTGAACAGTTTGAAAAGCATTCGTTACATAAGAACTGACCAATATTAAACAAGGAAGTTTACATGACTTGATATGAACACCAAGTAAATGCTCACTCACTCACTCACTCTCTCACTCACTAATCCTCAAGCACCGTGCGGTGCATAGAGCCAACTTGAAACACAAGTGCTCGCCAGTACTGACGATCGGCAGCGAGCTGATCCGCTTGAGGTAGAGGCACTTCACAGGATAGCAGATCTTTTGCGACGACATTAAGCCATCGAGTGCGAGGTACGCCTCGTGGGCGTCTCCATCCTGCTGCAGACGGACTAAAACCCAGGACAGGTGCTGGTAGTGGTGACGATGGTGGTGATGAAGGTTTAGTGGTAGTGATGGTGGTATGATGATGATGATGATGATGATGGTGGTGCTGGTAGTGGTGACGATGATGGTGATGGCGGTGGTGGTGGTGGTAATAGTGATGTGATGATGATGATGATGATGATGATGATGATGGTGACTGTGCTGATAGCGTTGACGATGATGATGATGATGACGATGAAGAGAAGAACATTATGCAGCAGATAAAAAGCTTCTATAAAGTTTCATGATTTTATGCTAGATAAAAGTATCAGGTTTTGCAAATTTATTGTGCGGTTAAAATTGCGATGTGTCTGTTGAATCTACACGTGAATGAAAAAGTCAGTAAATCAAAATGTAAGTTAAAATGATTCGTTGCCATAGTAACACATCAATAGATTCGCGCATATCACTCGTGATTACTACAAGTTACTACTACATGAAGAAATCGATGATAATAGTTTCAGTGCATATGAGCATCGATAATAATAGTCTCAGTGCATATGAGCATCGATGATAGCAGTCTCAGTGCATATGAGCATCGATAATAATAGTCTCTGTGCATATGAGCATCGATAATAGCAGTCTCAGTGCATATGAGCATCGATAATAATAGTCTCAGTGCATATGAGCATCGATGATTATAGTCTCAGTGCATACGAGCATCGATAATAATAGTCTCAGTGCATATGAGCATCGATAATAATAGTCTCTGTGCATATGAGCAATAAGGGCTCATCTCTTACTTGAATAACTTTGACATTTAAAATAATGAATAACTATGGCTTAATCACCTTTATATGCAGGGTCATCAGACTAACTTTCAACAAAAGTAGGGAAAAATTTGTACAATGATTTAATAATTTACGAAATCAAGTTGCATTTTGTAGATCCATTTTGTAGATCCAACAGAAAAAACCTGTTAAAAAGAGCATGCAGATCTATCTTTGCTTACAGTTTCAGTAGATTTGATTTGACGCTATAGTCGTTTGTCGTTCCGGTATTGTTGAATAAAACCGAAGACTCCGACTCAAAGTTTACCTTGACAGACAGTAATGAATAGTCCTTTTTAATGGTAGGATTCATGTAGTGTATATCAACTTAAATGCTCTTTCAGTTGGTGTCGATCTTTCTGGAAGAGACGACATAAACTCATGGCAGGAAATTATAACTGGAAAACAGTACAAATTAAACATTCTTTGAATTCAAAAGGGACTCCTATAATGTATAGATAAAAGGGAATGTCCTAAAAATACGGGACTTCTGGTCATGCTACGTATGTCTTTCCCACTTGCGGACATTCCTGAGGGTATCCCTATTCCCTCAAATATTCCCACTAAGTAGGCTTTTAGTGTAGAGGAAAGGCACATTAAAGGTCCAGACTTACGGAGTACCGCTGTTTAATATGCTTTGAGAAGATGCATTCATACGTATCCAAACTTTATGTTGTCTTGAAAGCAAGAGCAGTTCCAGACAAAATAAAAATGATGTATATCAAAATGCCGTTATGCGCTTTACCCCATTTTTACACCAAATTAAAATACCAATTTCGAGCTATTACGTGGTCAGATTCTAATGTAATTACAAACAATAGAGGCAACCAGATCTCAGAATACGATGATATGCGTTGTGTTAATTTATGCGGAGGGGCATTTTATTGGTCACTTCCAAAGAAATGGAATAATCTTCAACTGGGAACTGAGTTTTATTGCACAGAGGATAGTAAGAGCACAGAAGAGTTTTACAAGACCTAACGGGATCCCCGAAACGTGCTCCAAAGCTTTACTGATGCCCGTCATCTTTTCAAACGAAACGCATGACTGCCTGAACTCACACTTTCCAGATTGACATATGGTCAAGAATACAATTAAAATGATCTCTGTAGTCTCTAAACATCCTTATTGTTAAAAGAAGAGCCTGGGGCGCTAATTTAAGATACGTGTTCTGAAAGAGGAAATGGAGTAAAAGTAAAGCTAATTTAAAAGAATAAAATCTGGATGGAACACTAAACTAATCTTAAAAGTTTAGCCGGGGCGATAACTCAATGAATACCGTGTTCACCAACAATGATAATGAAGAGATTGGTTATATCATGAAGTTGTCACTGTTTCTAGGACTGTGAAGTTTCAACTGTATACTTGATAATATTTGATCGAAGTCTGAAATGGATCACTTTCTTGACCCTAAGGGTATGACAATGCTTTGCGTTCCCGACTTATGAATTTCCTTTACGTTTCCTGAAACAACAAAAGTCTGTGTGCGGACCATCGGTTTGCACCGCACATGCTCTTCGATTCTCTCCTTCGTCGCCCTCCCACTTTCTCCAGGGTGTGTACTTCCACATTTGCAAAGTATCATTTATACAAATTCGTCCTGTGTAAGCAGATCACATCTTCAAGGTGCCCTATGTGCCCTTATCACGATCTGGGTGTCTTCTCTGACATTAACACAGCAAAATAAGGTGAAACATGCATTCCAAAGCTCCCTTTACATCCGGTAGGATTGATGTGTTTATGATCGATTCCTATCAATTTGATCTCATAGGCCTCATGTGCATCGCTGTACCAATGTAGGGAGAAGAATCAGAGCTACAGAATTTCAAAAATTAGAAAGAGGGATTAGTGAGGTAGAGTCATCAGCATGCCAGGCAGTCCTGTTAATACAGAAAGCATATTTAAAAGAAAAATCCAAACTTACAACTTACTGACTACCTGAAACAGTAATCGTAATGTGTAATATAACTATTATGAAAGTCAGTATTTATACTTATATATACTTATTATGATTAATAATCATAATTCATATCATTATCGTATATGATTATCAATCGACTAATACCTTTATTCCAACAATAATAGAAAAAGAAGACTTTCTGACTACAGTTAATTTCAAAGAAGACCTACTAACCAGAAAAATATAAAATTTTTCAACTGTAAAATATTCCTAAAAGACCTTGCGTCATTACTCAAAGTGTTCCAGTGTTTCCCTGCTTGTATGGAATATCTTTGCTTCGAATTTAATGCTTGTTCCTGACATCGTAACAAAAAAAGTATCCTTGAACGACTTTGGAGTTAAGCTAGAGATATATAATCCGTGTAGGCATCTGCAACAGAGCTGTTTATGAAGGAGATTGCTGCAACTCAGACCGTTCAAAGCATTAGCGGTTGACAATTATCGGTTGCAATCACGGGTTATCTCTGCCGCTTTGTCTTGCGTAAAGAGGACATTGTCTTTATCCTGTCAAACATGCTTATTGCAGTTTTAGCAGCAGAAATATCAAACATTTATGAAGCAGGCGCCTTGCCCTGAATGATAGTGGGAGTCACGTACAGTATGCTGATTCACCTTTTAGTAAAGTCTTTATGTATATCCCAGGCTATACTGGATGGCGGTGTCACACCGTGACATGAGCAAATTTCGACATTCTCAATATCACAATCACCACCACGTCACTATCAATTTCTTTAACTCTAGTTTTGCCAGTGATATAGCTAGACACTTTGCTTCTGCTAGCATATCACCACGGTTTTGGTCTTCTTGATATTCGTGGCCAGTTTTCTCTTTTTAAACCAAAAATATTACAAACGGTATGGCGGTCAGCATTGCGTCTGACGTCCAGATCATCAACGGCGACATCGTATAGAAGTACATCATCTGCAAGGCTAATTGAACATACTTAACAACGTAAGCAGGTCATAACAATAAGTTAAGTATAATAGAGAAGCTAGAATGCTGCGTTGTGGAACTCATCGACTGCAAGTAAGTTGAGAGAACAATTCTAGAGTGCTAGATGTTCCAAACAAGCGTGGGCTCAAGTACAGCTAGAAATAAATCATTTCCTCATAGGTGACACCAAAGGCATAGAGTTTGGTAAGACAAAAGGAATTTTGCTATTGATGCTAACATTGATCCAGAAGAGATTGAAAAATACATCTCCAAATAGCTTCAGATTGGCCATATTGTCAATGATCTCAGCCACACAATCCAAGGCTCCTATGGTAGAGCGCTAAGGCCAAAACTAAGCTGTACTTTAGAAAAATTGATTATTTGTGTCCAGATTTTTATAGAGCTACGTAAGGATGGCTTATTTGAATAGATTATTGGAGACTTATAATAATGAAAAGGGTCGACAATTCGTTGCATTTTACTTCGTCGCCTACTTTAAACAGGACGTTAATTTTAGCACATTTCCCTAAAGTTAGAAAGCGTGACTCTGAATAGATACTGTAGATGCGTCACAGATGGAAAATTATTCCAGCTGCACCTTTCATCAAACATTTTTCTTATCAAGACCAGTACATATGTTAGTTTTAAACTTTACTTGCTTCGTTAAAATAGTGCTCCTTCGCAGGGTAGATACGAAAACACTTATTGCTTGCAGCATCGTCAGAAATTTGCGATCAGCAACATAAATAGAGTTAATGTGATACAGTCGGCCAGCAAGAAACATCCCCAAAGTGACAAATGATTATCCAGAGTCATGTCAATCGACTCTGGATCAGTCAATTGGACATCACGTCGTCAGATACATGGCTAATAGATGCAGAGGAATGGCATTTTCTAGAAGAAATTCCATTTCCTTCTTTATAAACCTCATCAGAATCACCTTTACTATCCTCTGTGACTTTCATGTTGCGTTTTGAGTTATTGGCCTTTATTACTTTAGAAACAAAGCATTCTAAGCAGTTGCAAGTAATACAATGAGTCACTTTCTTCTGGATTTGAGTGATCCCACGCCGCTTCGCTTCTTCACGAAGTCTTTCATGATGAAGTACACTAGTTGCACGACTTTTCGTTATTGGGGTACGGCTAGAAATATCGTATTCCACGTGAGAACTGGGTCATCAATCTTGTATTCGTTGTAAAAACCCAGAAGGGGTTTCTGTCAGTTGCTCAAAAATACAACACATTTATAAGAAAGAGATTCGATAGACGATGGGGAACCTTTGGACATTGCCACTTTTTGAGTACAACAGATTAAAGAGTGATTATTGGCTACTAGCGTAGGCAGTTGTGGAAGTTCAGAAACTCTGCTCCGGAATATTAACATATTCAAACCATCGTATTGCACCATTCAGTAGACGTTACCTCCCTAACGACTGGAGACAAGAGTTTCAGAATTTATTTGTACATGATGGCATCTCTCTTTAGAACTGATATTCATTATTAGGCTGCCAGATCGTCATTCACGTATATATATGAATAAATCTTAAACTAACAGTCTGCTTTACGTCTATTTAATACATCCATGTTTTGCGGGCTAACTGAAATGATCAAGGACCTAGCTACGTATCAAGGTTGTAAAACGCAGTCTCATACGGGGTTCGATACCGATGCTCTTACTATAGTGTAGTGAAAACTTTTTTTAGCAGTCGGCCATTCTCAGGTAATGCTATCGGTGTTTTAAATGCTGTTTCTATCAACTTTATGGATGGTGGCGACAGTCATGATTGCTAAAAACGCATGGTTTAAGTAGACTTGCTAACGTAACAGAGGATCCTAACACGAGTTTTATTGGTTTGGGGATATACATCACATACAGAGAAGGATAAAAACACCATCCTGGTAAATGATATGTCTGTTTTCAATGTCAAAATGGGTAGCTACTCTAAGCAAGGGGTCATAGAATTATCAGCTGTCGCTTCGGTTTGCATTCAAATTTTGGTCTCTTGGTTCCTTGTGTGCTATGAACCTTTCGTGTTCTTTACGTTTCAAATGTTATCGACGTTAGTTTGTAGTGATCATTAGGCAAGATTTTATGCTGATTAAAACCATATTTCTAGTTCAATCTAGTCACCATTTTCAGTACGTTCCATAAAAAAATTTAGAGGCAGTTTGTTTAAAGGCTCACAATATCGTTCTGCACAGGTAAAATATTATTTTTTATTATGTTTCTGAAGTGGTACTTAGGGGAGCCCCTTTTCTTGTAAACCTACCGTTTTGCTAATAAAAAGCGGCGTAACTTATAACCACGGAATAGATTTTATGTACTCCCTATATGCTGTCATATTGATTTTGCTGCTAAGGACACTCTTTTTAATAACAAACACCCTGATCAATTTCTTCTCTTCCAAATGAAGTTTCATTAAAGCAGAGGTACACCCAATTTCGTTTGATGTTATCCTCACTGGTTGCCTTAATGTCTTCGCCAATGATTCAGCTATGAACTGAAACCTTACATCAGATGAATCCCATATGTCAATGCCATTCACGACATTCCAGTAGTGAGTTGATGTCAAGGGTGATAAACACAATAAAGATCTCATGGATTGTATTATTCTGAGAATGTCTATGCATTAAAATCATCTCTTGAAGTCGCGTAAGAATTTGAAATATCTGTTGATTGAAAAAGTGGGTTAACGTAAAGTCGGGTAAAGAGGGCAAAGACTTATGCAAGGGAAAACTGTTACTTGTTTATAAGAAGAGTTGTGTGAATCGCTTCTTCTGTTAACGTTCTGAAGATATTTTGGGAAGTGGTTTCGCAAAGCGAAATCATTTCATATGTTGGAAAACATCAGTTTGCAAAACCATTTCGCAAAGCGTCATAAGCCAGTTTGGATTCTTGGCTGACATAAATTACTTGACAGAAATTCATCGTCTCATCAATCAGAAATTAGACCCGGCTGAGACCCGGATAAGTTCCACACCCTTTACCACTTACTATCTAATATGTGTTATGATGAAAGAAGCGAAAGAATGCATACTTCCTAAAACACAAATGTCTGCACTTTTCACCTTTCAGCACTTCAAACATATATTTATACTTTCAATTGAATGATTCTGAATCTTACTTATAGAACTTAAAAGTGACATAAAAGGTTTCACACTGGACACAACAATACTTCACGGCTTCAAATCTGCGTGTGTGATGTGAACAATGCGATGTCAGGGGAGATTTTAATTCATTAATCCGCTCTCTAATATTACCAAGTATGATAATCATCAATGACTTTCATTCATCATTGATTCCGAATCCGAAACAATCCAACAACAAGTTCAACTCAACAGTATCACAAGAGCGGAGACTCTACGATAAAACAAATACGAAGTTTGAAAGGGTCAAGCTCCCATAAAGCTCATCCCAATCGTATACTGAACCAGTAATAACATTTAAGAATGATGCGTCTTGCTCCAGATAATAAGAATGCTATCCGAACTTTAAAAGGATCCTTGCTACGGATGCTAAGAAACTTAATTGACAGTCAGCCTAACAGAGTATTTGAAGCATAAGGATTGATATCTGCTTTGAAGAACGCCATTACGGGAGAAGGATACATTTATACAGGATATCAGTCGTTCATCATTTTAAGGGAGACGCCACTCTTTGTCTTAAATAGATAATAAAAAAATAAAAGCTAGTCTAGCATGACGTCATAACTTTAGTTTGACAGACTTAAATCGATCCACATTTTATATCACCTATGCAATTCCAAAACAGGCTCTTCCAGGGACATTGATATGCGGAGGAAAAGTGATGACGTCACAAATCAAAAGTTTTGGAAATAGGTCAATTTGACTCAAGATACCTGAAGACAACCCGAGAATAGGCTGTTTCTCAAAGTAAGAGACCTGTAATGTATATAATGTTTACACTAGAGGAGTTCGAATTAAAAAAATCCCTCGTCAAAACTCTGTTAATTTTCCTTGGATCCTAACGATCCTAACGATCCTAACGATCCAGCATCTAATAACAAGGTTTTTTGTTAGAGAGATTTAAAACTTTGAAACCTGATATCTAGTTGTTGGGAAAAGGCAAGACTCTCAATTTTGGCCATTGACGTTCTCAATAAAAGGGCTGTATGAATATTGAGTATTTTTTCCGTAATTCGAACATTTTTAAAATCGTGACGTCACACTTTCCCTCAGCATTAGGAATAGGCACTCCTCGTTATAAAATAAGCCCTTTGCTACACAAAAATTCATCGATGACGTCATTTGGGTTACAGACTGACTATGAAATGTTTTGAAAACTTAAACTCGCCTCTTTGTACAAACCATTTCAAACATTATAAACCTGATGCCTTCATTCTTTACACGCACTCTCTTTGTATTACCAAAATCGGACCAATGGTCACCCCAAATTATGCAACCGATAGATAAATTTACAAAAAGGGATTTATAGGAAAGGATCGTCTGTTTGAGATAAAGCGGAAACATACTTTTCGGACATTTAATTATGCTCATTTTCTGTCTTTGAAAATTGAATTACTTTACTTGTGCCGTTGAAACCTTTATGCGTAGCGCTGCACTCATCTTCACATTTACACAAAAACTGTACCAGATATACTATCTCCACCTTCTATCCCAGTGGTTCCCAACGGGGTGAATTAAGCCATCCCTCAGCGGCGTTCTGGTGTGTCTGTAGTATTTTTTTGCCTTTTAGGGTGTGTTTGAGGTAAAACGAGAAGCCTGAGCAAAAGCTATCTGTTACGTTTATAAAGCTTGGATTTTCTACATTTTGGTACCTCTATCAGACATCAAGTTAGCGATGGCCTTTTGTGGACGCCGGACGTACACTAACATAAGAGCAGTATGCTACTGTTAACGACAACAAATAGGTTATCAAAAGTGATTCATCGAACGTTTTCGAACCCTCAACACATTAGAAACAAATTTATCCTTAATTCTGAAAAAAATTGTAAAGCCCGTAAGCCTACTGCACTGTAAGTTTGGGTGTATTGTACTACGGGAAAGATTCTGATTTTGGTGATAGGCAATGGCTTTAATAATTTCGAGGAGGGTGTGATCAAAGGTTGAGGAATAATATTCTGCTCCTAACTACCCATGAACGCTTATCACGTTTAGCACCGGTCTTCCACCTCCATCTGTTTTGAACTCTAAGCACCTGAGACCATATACTGTTCTGCACGGAAATGTTGGAACTATCTATCTACGAAACGATGTAAGACATTGCTGGTCAATGTACACAACGAGCACGTGGCACGTTTCAAATACGAATACTTCATGTCACTGATGGACACCATGAAATCAAGACTTTTACATTTATGCTAATTATTTATAAGTTTGATATATAAATTGACGTCTGTGATTTAAATCTTTAAACTGCTAATTACAGCATTTACGAAAATCATCAAAAGCTCAAACCATGTTAACGTCTTGTCACTGAAAAATCCTATCAAAGACTAATTTGAAGCGAAAATACAAGTTCATTTCCAAAAGCTAACCACTTTCCGACGTATCATGGATTCTTAAACACTTAACTGTGGTAGTCAGTTTCAACTGCGGAGGCGTTTACACAGAAGGCCGCCTCTGAATTAACAATGTCGGTTTACCGTGTTTTTGTAGGCGGGGCAGGTGTGCCTAGTCGTAGTAACTCCAAAAGGAAACAGATGATCGGAGGCGGGCGGTAGCGGAAAGGGTTAAGTTACTAGAAAAGAGAGATAGAATACAAGAATGATGTTTTTGATTCAACCTACGACCGCAAGATCAATGTCTTGATTTACTAAAGATCCCCAAAATAATGTCTACAAAGAAATTTTAATGCTTTCCATTGAAGCTCATATATATTGCCTACAGAGGTTTATCAAGAAAATCCTTTATTCCATGAGCATGTCCAATCGACAGGTGACACATAGTATCAAGATAATCTTCCGGGAAGCGAGACCAATATGATCTCTTACGTTGTTACCGCAATAACTCTAGCCTAAGACGGGCCTAAACGTTAGAGAGAGGGTAATTTAATTGAGCAAAGCAGTTAAATAGCGGAGTGCGTTCTTATAAAATATTTTCCAGTTAATCCAAGAAAGTTGGCAATGTAAGCAAGTGCTTTTTGTATCAAGAACCCACATACTTTAGGAACGTGAAGTTAAACTACCATTACGTTATCATCTATTTAAGTGTTAGGGCTTTGCTACATATTGAGGTTCTCTTCAGTTTTTTCTTAAGGATCTCAAGTTCCCCTAGCTATCACCCAGGGATCAATACAGATAAATTTGGAAACTTAGAGCATATATTACACTTACTCATTAACAAGTGAGCGTTATCTCTATTCGCTCATACATACTAAGGTGTAAATTTCCATTCAAAGTACGTTTTACATAACTAAATATTTTAATCAGGCCGCTAGCATTTGAGGAATGACGGAGTAGGCTTACTTCTTCTATTTGTTGATGGTACAAATCCAAATAGCATGCTTGATCGTTATTTACTAGCTTAGATTATTTTGACTTCCAACTTATCTCATAAACACGTTCTATGCCAGATGTTGTTTACTTTCTATTGTTGCACATATTTCAAGCGAATTATTGAGCTGATTAATAGAATTCCTCTCTCGGTAGTACTTTTGTTCTTACAGGTTGGGTGCTTTTCCTCTCTCCCCTTTACAATGTACGCTTTACACCGTCCGCTCGCGTCGGGGGGTGCGATGGAATGTCCGGCCGTAAAGCTCGTAGCCGGTAGCAGCTAAAGTGATCTTTGATATCATGCTATCAAGTTAAGGAGAACTGATATCCTGCTTCCTTGCCACTTAATTCTACAGTTGAAAGAGTACTGAATTGCTGCCCTAATTACAAAGATAAAAAAGTTGTATGGATTATGAAAATAGAGACCCATGGTGTGAAGGTAAGATAGCTAGTGAATGATTGTGAGAAGTACAGTCTATACATACTGTAGTCTCTACTGTGGATAAAGAATTCAGATCATGGAAACAATTTGCTTAATTAATAAAGGCAAAATATATTTTCTTCCCAGATCATGAAATGATGAAAAAGAGGCTAGGATATGCAAGTACAAAAATATTTAGCCAAGCAGTTAAGACGAGGAGGCCTGGCGCGACTTTTGTAAAGCTTTTTTGAGGCCCAGCCAATAAATGCAATCGCATTGCAAGTATATGTGAAGCAATACTCGTACTTCATGATAAATCCGATCTTACCAATATTAAAATTTACAATCTATCCATCCAAGAAAATTTTAATACACCCATACCCATATTTTGACTGCATGTTCAGGTAATTTTAAATATTTTGAGATTCCTTCAACCTCCTTTAGAGTTCTTGATGTTTCGTGTGGGATGGAAAGGCAGTGAAATCTTAGCACACACAAAAAAGATTCCATGTTTCATATTGTTTTCACTTATGCATTCCTACGAGAGCCAATAAGATGGCTCTAACAACAAATAGTATTTATATCAGCTTTGCTGATAAAAGTACAAAATTATATCTGCACTCTGCAGATGACACCTTAGGAGTCATTTGTTTTAATCTATTTACATTGACGGACTATTTTAGACACGAGAACCCTCTGTGAATGGAAGGTTACAAACCCGTGTTCCTGCTGTTTTAGAATCAACCTCTTTCTAAATAAAACATATTCAATTAAACACAGCATAACCAGTTATTCACCTGTTAAGGAGGGTCTTTTTTGTTTCTCTCATCACTGTTACAATATAAGGAAGCTTATTTATATAACTGAGAAATCTTCATCATTTCACTAAAATTGGAACAATACACGCAGTTGCTGAATGCTTAAATTATTGTTATGAATAAATTCAATACACTTTACTTAGTAAACGTAATGCTTGGTGGTAAATTTTCCCTAGTTAGGGAATCGGCCGATCGAACTTGACCATAGTTATGGCAGTCAACTTCAAACAGATCCTCCTCCCTGTGCCTATATTGTTGTATAAGCCTACACATTTCAAAGACACGTATGTGAATTTTCCATAAATTCAATGATTGAATTTTCCATCAAATGGAAAGTATTCAACCTACATGAAAGCTTCACCTTCAGTGTCTGAAAGCTTTATTCGTACAGCTCTTTTGCGTCTGTACTACAAATGATAGATTAAGTTTTTTAAGTTTCAAAATTTTAAAATTTACACCACTCTTTCCCTTTCTTTCTTCATCATATTTCACTTCACATATTTCAAGAGAATTGTCTGCGACTCTGATACACATAAACACAAGTACACACAAACACATGCACAGACAAACACATAAGCATACACACATAGACACACAAAATTATACACATACACAAAATCACTCATACAGACACACACACAAACACACACACACACACAAACACACACACACACACACAAACAAACACACACACACACAAACACACTCACAAACACACAAACACACTCACAAACACAAACACACACAAACAAACAAACAAACACACACACACAAACAAACAAACACACGCACAAAAGTTTCGGGTCTACTAAATTACCTGAACCATATTAAGACTAGGTATCGAGTTTGAGGAGATATTAGAGAAGAGAGAAAATGTCACCATCGGGGTTTTCACTTCACTCTAGCATCTCTCCAAACTTGATATTTTCGAATCCTTTGTTCTCGATAAAACTAATTTATAAAACAGTGGGTCTGGCCTTCAATTTTGTCGCTGATTCTTCATATTTAAGGGCAAGATCCGTATTAGCAACAAACACCAACAAGAGAACACCATGAGAGGTGAAACAAAGTGGTTCTAGTCCACGCTCTTTTGTGAGGCAGATATATACTGCATATTTTTTATAGTCGGATACGCGGGCATGTTAAATTCTATTTGTATTGCTTCGAAACTCTACATCTTGTATATCATGGCTTTCTCTCTAAATATGACATCTGATTGTAAATACAGGTCGGGTGTAGGCCTATATAAAAATAGCGCTTTTGTTAGGCACTGCCACTTATATGCTAAATATAACATTCCGCTTCTATGTTAGTTGTTTAATCCATACATTACAAATGGTAACCCGAGACTAGAATACTCTCCTGCAAACACAAGACACACAACTGACTATACAAATTCACACACACACACCATCTCTCTCTGACCCACGACGCCTGCAACTCATCTCACACTTCACTGGAATCGGGTTAGCTAACAGATAGACAGAAACTATCGAGCCTCATGCCATTTAACTCTAACAGGGGACTATGTAGTGACGCAATATCTAAACAATAGACATTTCTCTCTCTCTCTCGTTGGTAAGGGATCGTAGTTTAGTGGAAAAGCGTCGTGGTTGCGCAACTACGAAAATCCTGGGTTCGATTCACTGTGGTCCCACGATTTTTTTACCTTCGGGAATATATAACAGTAATGTCTACAAGTCATTACAACATCGAGGCAAATTCAAAGTCCTGAGTCCGTTTAGTCCTTATGGAAACATATTAAAAGCAACGCTTTCTTCCTCAGGCCAATGCATGAAGACCGAGTCTTAGGTACAACTCTGGAATTAGTACTTTCCAGTATAACCAATTTAGACTAAACAGAGGGTAAGCACGTATCATTGACAAGAACTGTAGAAATGTTTATGGTCTAATACATGTGCTTAAGCGGCTAATTACGATATTCACCTCTCTGATACTTACTGTATTAGCAAACAACCTGTACGGAATTATATGTAAATCATCCAAAGGTTACACGCAAATAATTATGGGTGACACACTAACAGCTCTCCTTTGACTATAGAATAAGAAAATTACAGATAAATTTTGTTTCTTGCAAAATTTTCAAAAGTGCTTCCTTGGAAGCATCATGTTAAACACTCCTCCCACTCTAGAAAGATTTTTTAACAGAAGAATTCAAAGAGGCCAACTGGCTGGGGTAAATTTCGCCCAAGTCTTTAAGTACAATTCTGATGGGTTTATGGAAAGATGTAAGAATCGTTTCCAAGTGAACATCACTTGCATAACGCGAATTGCGAGATCACAAGTCCTATGTCAATTTGTTTCATCTTAACCGGTGTATCTTATCTCTCTGCGGCCCCAAATGTACTTTTTCTCAATCGACTATTTACAATACAAAGCGCTTATTTAAATGGAAATGGGCACCCCATGGCTGCTCTTAACATCCTATTGATTCTGTTATCATTGCAAATAGCACGTGTTCACAATTGCCATTTGGTGATCACTCCTTTAAGCACAGGTTTCCAAGGCTAAAAGGAATCTAAACTGTAGCATCAGGCCTAACTAGGGAATCATGTCTCTGCAGGGGCAGGTCTATAACGTTTCTGCTCTTTTATGGTAAACTTTGCTAGTAACAGACTCCTGCACAAATACTCTGACACCTTGAATGCCTACAATAGAACCATTTTAAGTCCTGTCAGTCATTGAAGCTAATCGACCATTTTACAGGTCAGATTAACCTGGGTTCTCTTTAAACATTATTCCGAAACGAATTAATTTAATGATGGGATGGGATTGTTGCACTGACAAGAATTTCCCCTCATTTTGTCCAGACTTTCAATACCACTGAAGTACTACCACTAAGAAGTGGCTTATTTACTTTATTGGTGTCGTACCACTCTTTGGAATTGTGAAGTTTTAACTTAACTATCATATCATCTATTTCCTAGTCCCCACTTAAAGTGTGGTCAAAAGAAGAAGCTGCATGGAAACAGATATACAATTAATGAAAACAGAATAACTAAATGGTCACAAGGGACCCCATTGCGACTTGCATCGATAGTCCTCTATCTCCTTTGGCCTTTATCGTCACCTAATCTAGATAAACTATTAATAGTAAACATCAAAATATTTACAATGATGTAGAATTCTTCATGAAGAACAAATAGCTCCTACACGTTAAGATAAAATGGAATGGAAATCAAATATATTTATTGTGGTTCGACTGAAATAATGTTGTAACAATAGGCCATTTCATACTTTAAGTAGATTACAACTTCCTCATAATGTGGTGGCTGGTGAACTGATGGACATGACTCCCCAATTAAGAAAGGGAATAAGTATCTATTTGGTCTCCCAACGGAGTAAGGGTTTGTAAAACATTAGTTTAATGTACCGAATGTCTTCGCTATATCTTAAATCCCTGTGGTCTCTGACAAATTACCAGTAAAAGGCACTCACTCCAGTCCTTACAACATAAAAGCTCAGTGATTCATTCTTTGTCATCCGTACGTTATTTGGTTTAAACTACTGTAATCTGTTCGTGAATTGCAAGTGTTATACTGCTTTGGATGGGATCTGGAATCCCTTAATTCGCAAGTTGCTATTTCAAATTTCCCCCTTTCAATTATATGTTACGATTTCCAATGGTCTTTTGATAGAGTCATGGCCAGAATGGCAGTACGTTCGTAGTCAAGTCACATGACGGAGAGCGGTTTGTCTGTAAAGTTGCTGAGAGGAGGAAATTGATGCCTATCGGCAGAGAATTGGATGCTGATGTCTACAGGCAGAAGATGGGATGCTAATGCTTACCGGCAGAGTATGGGGTGCTGATGCTTACCGGCAGAAAATGAGAAAGTGTTCTTATCAGATGCCGCGATTGCGTGGGTTATTTCTTCGAATCTCTTTAGTAGCATATGTTCTATTTTGCTAGTATCTTTCCAAAACAGATTTGTATTGATAAAATACGATGGCGTCACTGGAATCTTTATGAAATCCAACCAGAAAGATCGTAGGATTCTACTATCGTCGATTCTGATGTTTCAGTTACAAACCCCACCTTCTGAAGAAGCTGAGAGATCATGTAAACTTCCATTTATGAAACCAGGATGACGAATGCAGAGTCAGACGCTTCGGTTTCTTTCGGTTAATAATCCACATTATGGACTCGCACGATCTTAATGAAAACAGAGTCAATTCGCTTATCTTTAACCTCATTAAGCCCAGTTCTATCTCATGACTCAAATATAATGGGTCTAAAATCTGTGAGCTCAATTCATATATATTTAGAAACAAGAAATGTAATGGCTTGATTAAAACTTCTTTCGGGTGCTTAACCGTTTAGAGTCAATTTGACTTAACGATGAGAAATTCGAAGAGTTATTGAATAGGGAACTGAATGCAGACAAAGGTCCGACATATTCTAAGGAGCCTCCCATAGCAAAAGAATGGCTGAATTTCAAAGGTAGTTAAAGGAATAGTCTGAGCCGTCAACGTCATATAAAATTGGCGTGGGAGAATAGAAACCTGCTAGGATCAAAAGATGTTGGTAGATGACTCACATGAATGCTCTCTGTGGCACTGACTTAAGGCAGGTGAAGAATGAGGAAGGGCTGTCTCCTTAGACCTTGACTTAGTTTTCATATTTCCATTCGTCACCCTATCTACTCAATCGCGTTATCAAAATATAATGGATGGAAGACAGAAGTGTCTATTAGGTTGGACATGGATGATAAACCTCAAATATTGACAAGGACGAATGCCTACAAGCTCTTCGATAGGATCTTTGGCTGTTCGTAGTGTGTCTTAAGGGTCAGAACAGATTTTCTTTATTGTAAGACTGGGTGGATACAATTGGAGAGTTTGCACTTGTGGGAAACCATTTTTAATCAGTAATCAGTGCCTAGATTTATTAGGAGATTTTTACATTCCTTTATAGAAGGATTTCCAAAGGTCTCCATTACTAGTATTTAATAAATGTAAATTGATACAAAAAAATTAAGTTACAGATACAGAGTAACAGGTTATCACATACACTTTCAATCTTCAAACACAAGCTCTACATATGATATGATTTTTATTGCTTCTCTGCTTTTATTTATCTGTGATACTATTTGCGTTACAGAATCATAAAGACGTGCTCGCAACTTTGTACATTAGAACTTAGGTAATTACCGTTAGCATTAAATGGTTTGGGGCCTCTTCTTGCTCTCGGTGTTTTCTAGATCAAGGCAAAATGGCAGCATTCCTAAATATGGTGAAGCAATCAGCGGTAGTTAAACATCGAAACAATACTAAGCATTGATTTACCCAGTTTATGAGTCTTATGTATATACGAGCCCCCACCACCTGGCTACGGTGCAAACGTAGTAGGCCTACTATTACACGTGGGAGAAAATTGGGATGTTACCTTATCCACTTACATAACCTCACAGTAATCTGCTATCGTACCTCCTCATGGGCAGAGAGGCATACCCAAAAGACAAGTAAACAACCAGAGCGGAGAGAGCAATGATCATTAAGATTGCTGAAACTAAGCGATTTATTTAATCCATTATATTTACTCAGAATCACAGGCTTTACAGTAATTGATAGTAAAAAATCGTAGCAATGGGCACTGAAGTCACCACGTCGTGAAGCAGAGGCAGTGAGGGAGAATGAAGACACGAGGAGAACTGACAGAACAGCATTCTGCTGGTTCTAGCACACTCCTACGGCTCCCACATCCCTCATCCTCTCTTTTTTTACATGTCTTTTACATTGATGTACAAATGTGGTAAGTGCATGTATTCTTATTGTGGATTTTTAGGTGGGCTATTTTAGGTGGGCTATTTTAGATCCCTGTTTAAGGTAAAGACACCAGTTGCAAATGCAACCAAGTCCTTGTTAACTACTCATGTACGATGCAGGCCCGTAGCTGAGGGGGGCTAGGAGGGGCTTAGCTCCTCCTGGAAGATAACCTACTATCATCTAGCCCCCTACCTGGGACACAAGACATTTTTTTCCCTTAAATATTTCTTTTTTCTTTAGGCCTAGCCAACGCCAGTGATTTCTATTCCAAAATTAGCCGCCCTGCTCAAACGACGTCAGCTACGGGCTTACTATAGTGCTGGTATTATGGTATAAGGAGAGAGTAAGTTAGACGGTGTTTATTCTTGCTTTGAATCACTTTTTAAAGGGTAGTATTGATGACACTACGTTGTTGATACTCGAGATTTACCTCGAATGTTTTCGTTGAAGTATATCCCTTTACGATATGAGAATATATTTAATAGCAAGTGGCAAGTGAACAGCTGCTGGGCCAAGGGAAAGTGATGACGTCACAAATCAAAAGTTCTGGAAATAGTTAGATTTGACTCCAAATATCAAGAAACAACCCTGGTATAAGCTGTTTCCCAAAGTACCACATCTGTAGTGTATATAGTGTTTAAACTAGAGGAGATTGAATCTCAAAAATCTCTGGTCAAAACTCTGTTGATATTCGTTGGATCCTTAAGCTAGGATCCAGCATCAAATCATAAAGTTTTGTTAGAGAGATTTAAAACTTTGAAAGCTGTTATGTCCGTGTTGGGAAAGGGCATTACTCTCACATTTGGCCATTGATGTCCTTACTAATAGGTCAACATAAAAATGGAGCATTTTTGCATACTTCATACATTTTCAAAATCGTGATGTCGTACTTTCCTTGTACATCGCAATAACTGAAATTGATTATTGTATCATTTCATTATGCACAAATTGTATCAGTCATTGCTACATACAAAATATGCAGTTCAGTGTTTACACGGTAAAATAGGGTGGGAATCAAGTAGTCGTCAGTTTTACGTCAAATTTCCCTGCTGCCATTCTCCACGTCATTTTGTATTTGTAAGCAAGGGCACATTGTTTACAAGCAATCTTTGAACAAGTAAGAGAACATCTATTACAACACCTTTAAGATCTTCGCTCATGAAAAAGGAACAAAAATGGCTATTTTTGATTGGCGAGAGTAAACATGCGCATGCATCCTTTTCCCAGGCCCTCACAATTAAATATGCCACAAGATAATTACAAATAAAAGCGATAAAATGCAAACTGTCATGTCAAAACGAAATTATGAAATACAGACTCTTGATAAAGGGTAGTATTAGGAATTGAATTGAAAGTTTTTTGTGATCCTCGAATTCAAAACCGTTCTGTAGGCCAACCATAATCTTTCTACAAACGGAAAAAAATTGGTGTATCTTCTTCTCGGGTACTCTTTGAGTAATGACCTTGCTGATCACTTCTATCCTTGCTTTATCTGCAGCCATCCAATCAGTGTCCCACCTGCCTAACACAGCAACGTATTAATGGAGAAATGCGTCTCTAAGTAGCCTTTGATAGTTGCATGTTTATAAATAAGTCCGATATCTCATTGAAAGTCTTTGCTGCAACTGCGAAGCATATCTAATCAACAGCCAAATGAGCAAGCAGACCATTTCAGATAAAAGATTTAGAAATAATCCAAGCTACTGAGCTGTCTCCATCTGACAATTGAAAGCATATGTGGGAATATGACGGTAGTATTTAATTGGTTGGGAGAAGGTCACAGAAACGCTCTATGTGTTTATAAATTTAAGGATTCCAGCAGGGAGCTTGTTTCTTTGATGTAAGTAGCCATCACTTTAGCGACACAACTGTACTAATCACACACGATATTCAGGAGCTCATCATATAATTGGTTGCTTCACTTACCTTCTGAAATTTTAAAAGGTTATTTATGATGGGAAAGATAATCGGTTTAAGGTAATGTCGACATATGTCTCATTACGGATATGTAAAAAATGTTTAAAAAAATGAAATAGTAAAAAGTACTTTGTAGAGAAGAATTGAATCGGTGAGGTAGCCAGCCTTTTCAAACGGAGGGAGGGGAGGGGACTCTTCCCTTACTCCTATCTAAAATACAACTTCTCGTGCTTACGTTCATAAGTACAGTGCCATTCTAGGCTGACCTGCAGCTTTGTTTTCAGAATATCATGATAAAAATTATTATTATAGGAGTTTACGAGAGCTAGGTAATTTAAATACATCAACAAGTTTGTCAAGCTGAATAATGTCAGCAATGTCCTGTTCACTACAAGCTATTTTTCACCTTAAAAGAACGTCGTAATGACTCATGAGATTCTTGATGTCAAACCATCGGGTAATTTCCCTTACTACTGACCGCAATTTTAATGTCGGATTTGGACGAATTACGAGATCGACTCTCCGGAGAAGTAGAGGGGACATATCCACCCAATCCCCCGTAGCCACGCCCCTGAATTGAATTATATAGAATGATGTATGACCCTGTCATATATAGACTAAAACGCATATGAACTATTGCTTATGAACTAGACGTTAATGATTTTGGTAGAAACCGTAAAATACTCAGTAAGAATGGACTGTTTATAGTTTAGTAGTTGATAACATTAGAGAACAC
>JAAAKL020002602.1:14906-25509 GCA_010016065.2 Carybdea cf. marsupialis auct. non (Linnaeus, 1758) | reverse complement strand
AACACTATACTAATATAAAAATATCACTTGAAAACTAAATCGTCAGGAAATTTCCTTCGTGAGAAAACCACTCACACCAACTCCCCTTCATTAAACTCTCTCTTGGTGTATTCCTGTAGTGGATACAGAAACTCCTCTTTGGCAGCCCCCCTACATTTGTGACCGCGTATTTAAAGTAATGGGGTAAAACTTTGAAATATGTAGAATAGTTATGTCAAACTAACGAGCTCACCATAGATCAGCCATCCACGGGACACCAAACAAGCACGTCACCAACTCTTTTAGAAAAACCTAGCCTGTTTTACCACCGAGAATTGGTCGATTGAAAAAGCCCAATATCTCCTGCTAAACCGTAAATGTGCGGAGGATTTTTCACTCGAGCAATTCTCGGTGGTACAAGTCAAGTTACGGGGACATTTTTAGGCCGTTTTTAGCTTTGGGTATATTCCTGATTTGCAACAAATAGACTAGTAGCATTTATTCGTGAAAAATAAACAGCGTGTTGAATAAAATCATTTGCGTGGTAAAACAGGTCGAGGTCCTGTTCGGATGGAGACCAAAATGAACAGCTACCGAAGTGAAATGGGACAGAAATTAAGGACACACAAACCTCGAGACGAAAAATAAACGGTTTCCTTTGTAGCTTACTTTTCAGAAAATGGGTACAGAAAGGTAATAGTCTCTTCAGTAGTAGCTCATGTACTTATTTCTGCGCCCATTCAGTGCCACCATCGTCATTTATATAGAAGACGCCCTCAATAAATCCGTCATGGGACCACAAGATTAGGATTTACTATCCGAATGTATTTATTAACCGAAAAGACTTTTAAGTCGATGGATAAGACTAAAAGGCGTATGACCTATATCGTTACGTATTGTTATTTTAAACATCGCAAACAGTAGATCCGTTAAAAAGAATCTCTCCAAGACTGGAAGGGAAGGTTTGACCTTAATGTTCCTTTGCTGAATCCCTTACTCGGGAAAAATGAAAGTAAGTTCTGGAAAGGGCAATTATACTGTGGGTTGAAAATTATGGCACAGAACTATGGTTGCGGGTATTCCTGCTGCTGCGCTGTACACTTGGATTTTAACATTTCTTCCATATGCTACAAAGGCAATGCGAGTAACCAACAAGTATAAGTTGTGGCCGAGGAGACGATAAGCGGAGTGAATGTATTAAGCAGATGAGTTACGCGGCTCACCAAATTTGGGACAAAGTACTTTCTTGGATGTTATAACAACGGATTCATTAAGCGGAATCTATTGTATCTGCACTATATTACGATTGATTTCTAAATTGGTCAATAATGTTATTCTTTGTTTACATTCTTGAGACTGAATTTTCTAGCATAAGAGAATGGAAATCTTCTATTTCTATAGTTCCTCATACAACGGAAAGATTAAATCTACAGCTCTTAGAGTAAGTATGACTTGAAATTATCAGAAAATCAGTCATTCTAAAGCAGCGAGGAGTCAGAGGCCACGCACGTACTTAGAGAATTCAGAATGTATGAAAGTAAAGATTAGGTAACCAAGGGGCACCATATAATTCATGAAATGCATAAATTTTGTGTACAAATGCAAATTTTCTTTCTGTAATTTTGATACTCAGCATTACTGATGAAGTATTTACTTGTTCCAAACAAATGTTGTTTTGAATTGTTCAGTTCTAGTAAAGAACAAAATGCGGATTTGCAAAATTAACATTCCAAAGGGAAAAACTCATAGGATTGGGTGAAATATTGTCACAGCAGATGATCACTTATCAGGCATAATATATCAACACGATATCTGCCTTTTTCTACAGCGCGATGATTCTGGGAAGCACAAGCGTGTATAGATTGATAAAAAAATTCATGGATGGTACGCCACATTTACAATAGGTCCTCTGTCTTAACAGAGCTCATATCATAACTTACACAAACCCGTAGCGAAAGGGGTTGGAGGAAAGTAGGAGGACAAGGTCTCACTCTGCCTCCCTCCCGCTAAACGTGCTAAAAGTTAGTTTGGAGCTGTTAAGGGATCGACGTGTATCAATCCTTATAGTCTTTTTAAAGAATTTAACATGGACAGATACTGTAAAAGTTCTTAGTTGAGAATCGCATTTGTCTCTTACGGTATTATTATATCACTCTCTAGGAGAGTATCGCCTTGTGATATTTATACTAGTTATTTTGGCACCCCCTGACATTCCTCCTCCCACCTTCCGTCTTAATTTATCCGTAGCACTGACTAGACTGATGAGAGTTCACGACAACACTTCTTTCGCATTCACAAGTAAAGTTACTATTAAAGGCAATCTACAAATTCTCTTTCATTCAATTAGTCTCTTTCATTTTTACACTTAAACTTGACTCTATGTGATACTCATTTTATTACTTATTCACACTTTCACTCAACAAACTTACAATTCTTGCACCCCTTGAGATTCTATGCCGCCCCTTCTTAAATTGTTCTGGCTGCGGCTCACTCTCCTATCTAACAATGTGTATAGAATACTGACACTAAACATTTTGGAGGTGAACGTACCAATTTGTTGCTATTTGTTGCTATTGAATCATTGGACCCTTGTTTTACACTGAACGCGGTTTTTGTATGTTTGCAAACCGCAAACCCATTTTCAAATTGAATATTCGAAGGCAATCTTAGAAGCAGAAACTTGGTAAGGTACAAAAGCCGGAAGCCTCAACAAGACTTACCAACGTCCGTAAGATTGATTATTGCTTATTAGACGTTGACTATTATTTCCGAGTTCATTCTTAATTGCAAGAGACAATAGTCACTCACATAAAACAAGGCATACAGGAAGGGCTTATGACACACGTCTTCTGCTAAGTTAAAAGACCTAGGTCGAGTCATGCATTATCCCACTTTTACCATAAATAAAGTTGTGGTTCCAATTGTAACAGGCAATATCTTTTCCAATGGTTAGTCCTTGTTAGATATTTTTAGATTGTTTAACATAGATACGAAAGACTGAGTTTTAGTATCTAACCTTCCTATTGTACCTAACTTTATGGTAACAAAAGTACAAGCAATGATGATATAATAACGATGATCATGATCATCATGATGATGATAATAACAATAATAATTATAATGCTAAATAAGAGCTTCCTAGCTGCTTCTAGCTCTTCATCTCCCTTAGCGAATGTAACTCAATCTATGCGAATAAATCAAGATGTAGCAGGACCTCAATAATTTCCATAAAAGTAGTTTCATTTACAAGTGTTCGTTACCCTTTCGTTATCCACTGACAAAAAATATTCCCGCATTTAATCAATAATATTGGGTTTCCATTCACTGGGTAAGAGCTAGTGTTACAATAACGCCTGGTGCTAATGTCATATTTGCAAACAAGTCAATTTCTTCTTCGTCAGCCACAATACAATTTTAACACCAAAAAAGCAAATAGATGGCCGTGGTATTATACTTACTACCCCCAGTTGTTCCTGAATCTCCAACCTTTGAAGATTTGAGCTGCTGTCGCATGAAGAGGGATCAACAGGTTATCAATTACAAATGGCATTCCCGAAAGAGTAATGATCAGTAGAATGATGTACAGGAACAGTAATATCATGCGTGAGTATGTGGTGTGTTGCTTGTTAATACATTTCAAGTACATACCAAATGAGGAGTGTGTAAGTGCAGAAAGAAACAGCTTCAGCACGGTTGAAAAGTAGGAACCGAAAGTCGCCCTGGATAAAGTAGTATCAAGAAGAATTGGTTCTTAATCTAGCTGATTTTAACGATGTTTTTAGAGGGTCTTTTCTTGCTGCTAGCGAATATCCTGAAACTTTACAAGTCCGTCATGACCGAAGCAACAGGCATTGGATACGCACACAGAAGCCTGATCACTGAACATAAGTCATAGTTAGGTGTTGGACCTAGAGCCTTATCAACTAATAAATTGCTAAAATTGATTGACTTGAACAGCTAGTCTGCTAGTTGGCTCTCTAATCATAGAATTAAATCATCCTGAAATCACTTTGACAAAGATTTGGTAGGAATACAATCCCACATTGTCTGGAAATTCGAAGCATGCCTTTGTGCAAGTCAGAAGAAGAACGTCTCGTAAACCTGCAAGGAGATATGTTGTTTGCAAGTGGAACACTTCCAATCTGAATAGTTTTAGTGTTCGGTTAACAGATAAGTATGGAATAAGAGGGATTCTGATAGCAGAATGAATATCCCTATTAAAATAACTAGGCTACCTTACTGTAATTGAACATTAAAACGAATAATACAAGAGTTTTGTAATAAAACTAAGGAGTTTTGTGGTTAGTGAAGACTACTCATATGTAAGGATTGTATAGACTTTTAAATATCTGACCCATTAAGACTTTCTGGATAATTATGGAACGAACAAAAGATTACTTTGGGTTGGAGATTCTCTACCATATTGGTTGACAAGCCGATCTATACATCACGTTCTATCACTTGTGTAGATATAGAAGCATTTGATCCCTTTTCATGTTCATAACTATGTTATTGTTACGACACTATCTTCTTATTAGAGTCGAAGGAAACGAAATCAAAAATCTTTAAAGCTTTCCGATACGGAAAAATAATCAATCGACATTTTCATTTCGAGAAAGTACGGTGATCGGTCCCTTCACTCAGTTGTCTAAGTTTTCCCATAATTCTTCCTTATTCGAAGCAATCTTTCCAGCATCTGTTATTGTAAGATGACAGAAACGTAAGTTAAATTGTTGCTCTTAACTTAAGTCCTTCCTCAGGCCTCTGTGTATTCCTCCTTAAAAGGAACACAGATTCTTCTATGGGTGGTGTAATTAGGAACGACATAACAAAAAACTTGAAAGAAAAGATTTAGAGCTGAAATGTGAAAACACATCCTCGCTTTTAATGTACGCACAAGAGTTCACCACATGAACGGGCCATTGCAGCTGGCGAAGCCTCACATTTTAGTGATATTGAAAAGTTTCAGGTGTCAGTATCTGTTACACCTATCAAGCCAAGACCACAAGCAAACAGTGACTATTTGAAGAGAATGGCGTCTTTGCTCAACAGGCAACTTAGAGACAATAATTCTACAGCTGCTTGTCTTATAATCTATATAAGCTATACAGACTTCCAACCTAATTAAAACCATGTTATCGCTAAGTGCACGTGTCGGAGACCTACCTTAACTGTTTGAATGACTACTTGGTTGGTACTTCAGCCAACGTTGTCTCATTTGGTGAAACTTTTTACTGAAATAGTGAATCCAACGTGTTTTGACAACAACCAATGTAGCTGTTTAGCAGATAATTTTAACCTTGCTCGCAAAATAGTTAGCTTTACAGGTGAAACAACCCGTAAAGATATTTAAAGCTATGACAGTCAATGTTCGATTCGTATATTTCTTTTTGCATGCTTGAACTACACTTTATTTCTTTTATAAGTAATCCAAAATATTTCTTTTTAGTTTCGAGTTACCTAAGGTGACAACTCAACTCAAGTTGGACCTATATGTAAGATGTCAAAAAATTGCTTTATAGATACTTAGCATTTAGTAATTTGATCAACTAGATATTCCCGCAAACCTTAAGAAGAACTTTGTTGCATTATCTCTTCTGAAAGATAAACATTTCCTTATGCTTTCTTCTGAAAAGTACAAGCAAACTAAGCCAAAAATGATGGTTGAATTTTGTACTTGTTTACATCAGTGCATGACTTACGTCACAATACCAATACTCGTTCCGAGATTCCTTTGCCGTTCTTTTCTCATTGATTATGTATCAAAACGTTCTTTGCTATAACAGTTAACGAATTTCTGACTTCGCTTTTAAAATCCAAGCCTTCAAATTCCTTATGCGATTGAATAAAATCCTTTCTTGTCAGTTGTTATAGCACCTATATATAGTGAAAATACTACTGTTTCCTCTTAACAGAAAAAGCATAGAGTGGTATTTTACTTCTTTGGAACGCAAAATTTAAAAGATACCAAATAGGTATAGTTTGAGGATCTTTTGAAATAAAGAGCACAGGCAGTTGACGCTACTTATTTCTTGTCTCCAAAGGCGTGGAAATGTCTTGAAAAACAAAGTCATATTTCCCCATACGAAATGTCCAATGTTACTTGGCCCTAGTGCTGAAAATTAAAACCTACGGTTTTTATGTGCTTTGTCCCTCCAAGGAGACGTTCATGACTGTCTATACTTTCACAACTACCAATAGCCGATCGACTTCCTGTCGCCTGTTTTCTTTGCTTATCGTCATGCACGATTGGGACTCAAGAACAACTAATAAATATGGCAGGGCCTGACCCCAAGAACCTTAAGAATACAGACACTCAAACATTAACGCCATTCTTATCAAAACGGATTCATTCCCATTCGCAAATAGTATGGATGCGTTTCTACGATTTTCATAGTCCAGCTTAGGTTGATATGCAGTGAAATGAGTAAGTGAATATGCAAGAGTAAAATAAACCTAGGTGATGGATTACAGATTAAAGAAGTATACAAGCTAGAAAAAGTAAATAGATCAATTTTAAGAGACGTTGTTAATCTGATACGAGACAGCATATTACAATACATCATGAAAAAGGATAATTTTCTGTACGACGTTTACGGGTAGTAGGAGGTCCAGTTAGTTCTTATTCACAAATGTGTCTATACGAGAATAAACAAGTGGTTAAGGCTATGAAGTCATACCGTGTATGGTGGAAGTGAAACAAGTACGATTACAACAGAGAAAGACAGCAGGAAGCCACATTGGCTGGTGTATCTGCTTTATCCAGACTTGATTCTTTAAGGTTCCCAAGACTTGTTCTTGTAAGGAGGATGGTCCAGTAAGCTAATTGCTTTATTATAAGCTGATGTGAATATTTGTTACCTTTGTATGAATCCGGGCCGGTTTATTAATATTTCTATTAGCTATAGAAAAAAAAGGTCTATATTTGGAATTGGAGGCGGTTGAAGTCACAGCACAACCTGAAATTAACAAGCACGTTAACACCATTCAACAATCTATTGTGGAAACATCCAATCGAAAGATCGAAGCTTAAAATTAGATTCCTTATAAGGTTTAAAAGATAGTAAACATAGAACAGTGTAAAGGCTTATCAACACGCAATTCACATCATTTGTTCCAAAAATACCCCAGGTTTATCATCAGCGTTTCTGTCCGTACACAGCTTCCGTTGTTTGCAGGTGACTCTTCCTGAAAGATTTCTATGACGTTACCATTAGCAAATCCCCCGCCCCCTAAATTTAATTAGAACACCTTCTAGTCAATTTAAGGAAAAGCTTAAGAGTTTCCAAAAGATTGCAAGTCGTTCATGAGATATCAGGGAAAAAATAAAGGCCCAGGCTTGGTAGCTCCCTCCCGAAAAACTCACCAAAAACCAGTTTGGATCGTGTAAAGGTACACGCATACCAAGGATCAAGTCTAAATCTTTTGAACGGTAATGCTTTTGCCTATCCTCCATGGTTCGCGTGGGACATGAAATAGTTGGTGTTTTATCATTCGTTTTGCGACTCCTTCTGTAAAATCATTCTTACATTGGACAAAATTCATGTGATTTACTCCCGAGAAACTGCTAAGATTGCATTAAATAGGCCTACAAGATGTGCACATAGACACTTCATATGGGGAACATGCGAGCGCAATCTTACTAGTTTGTTAGACTATACCGTTTGCGGAGGGATATGCTCTGCTTAGAAACAAACAGACATACACAAGACACTAAGTGTTAAGTCTGTGCTATTATAGTCAGGCTGTAAGAAAACGATGAACGGAGAGGTGAGTTAAAGACAAAGGCTCATTGTCTTACTGTTATTTTAAAGAAAATGTCCTTGTTATCATTATTGTGCTATTATGTGAAGACCGAAACTCTGCTGTTTGAAAGGCTTTTCAACTGTGCTACTATCATATGGAAACTGTATAGAAAAGGGGGAATAACTAGTGACATTTTTCTAGTCGTAATGATGCAATTGAAACTGGTCGCGCATTTAGGTATGGGAGATTTGCAATTTGCTTCGCCGCCTTCCCCTATCACAACACGTTTACTTTTTATGCAATGTAATGCAATGTAAACTACTCTACCCCCTGTTATCAACACACTAGCGGGGCCATTCTAGTCTCTTTGTTAAAGTCCCTTCTCATATTTGTAGTTTGTTTTAATATTTTTATTTTATTTTGAGTACTGCTTATGGTTTCAAATTCGGGGCCTGGTCAACTATCTTTGCATATGAGGTGTCCAGAACCGCAAAAAAGGAAAGAACAACTACAATTTGGGGGAGACTATTATCCTCAAGTTAGAAGTGCCACAACGCTGAAAGAACGTGTCTCAGCGACGTCAAGAGATTCTGACAACAAAGAGGTATCTACGCTTATTCGTAGCTAAAAAATAATATTTAGTTCCAGAGTTATCATAAAAATTACATGTGTGCAAAAGAAACGTCATAACTAACGACTTTGTTAAGATGTCGGGTTGTATGAGGAGTATTGGGGTAAAAATGCCATTTTAATAACGTCATTGATGTTTAAAATACAAAAATAGTTTTATTGATTGTCTTTAAAGCGTGCTGGTACAGAAAGTAGCCAAGTTATTGATACGAGGGAGAGCAATGTTCCCTCTTATTTTTATAAGCGCCGTTCCGAGTGAGGAGTCACATCATTTAGAAGGACTTGAAATCAGAGGAAATTGGCTGAGTCATTGAGTCTGTGCTCTAATACTTTTGGGCTTTGCTCTTCTCTTTCAGATGCCTATTTTGGTTCTCCAGAACCAAAGAAGGTCAACGATTGAACTGAAGCATATAACGCTCAATTTCCACGTTCTGTCCATCGTCTTCATCTGTTATGGGCGTGTGTGTTGCCGCTATCACTTCATCGTCGCACAAACTTTCTCTGGTGCCTTGTGTTCATAATTCATCTTTTGCTATTGCCACGTTAGTTAGGTTGAGCAGTTGAAGGTTGTTGGCACACTCCTTGTACCCACTTGTATCATGTAGTCCAAATCAATACATAGATAGTATAAAAGGAGAAAGGAGTTCTTCATTGTTGCTGCACTCGCATTTTTAGCACTGCGCTATACCTTACTGGTATATAATCTTAACAGTATGTCGTACATTTGTCCATAAGCGTTAGACCAACATTCAAGGTATTATTTATTCGTATTTATCGGCTTGATAAGAAAAAAGAGACGATGATGGAGTAGAGTTGGAGAGACCTTAAAGATGGATGGGCAGCACCCAGTTCAAGACAGCGCTTCACATAGACTCATCTTTTGCTGGACGACATCAGAAACTACCAGCTGTAACCATTGAATGCTGTTGTGATTCTGGGAATACCGTTCAGTCAAATTGAAATCAAACATGCCCCCGCGAGACGGGTAAATGACGACATAAAACCATGCAGTAAGCAAGGCAGTATCCTCTCTTTTTTTACAAGCAACTCGTTTTGAGGTCTTGTTGCTTTGAATTTGGTAAACAAAAAATTTTCGTCAGTAAATACCACTGCTAAAACTCAACCCATCGCAAAAATATTCTCGATTTTACCAGAGATTGTGTATTTTGTGACTGATCGATACCGATGAAAGTTGTATAACGAAGTAAATGTAATACTGCCTAAGTCAATAATTGTTTGCTTCAACTTCAAATACAAAATGATTAAGATGTACGTCAAGGGGAGCCTAGGGATATTAATTGGTTATACTGGCACCCTCAAGTTTATCAATCGAAGAACATCGGTTGTGACCGGTTGATATTTTTAAGTTACCGGATAACTAGTTAAGGAGAGTCTTTTTAACGGAGCTACAACCGTCTTAAGGTTGATTTTCGGTCTATCTGAGAAAGTGGAGCGTGTCTTGTTGATGAAAAAAGGAAAATACTGCTTACAAGAGGTGTATGGGACGACCTAACTAATGCATACAATGACTGCCCTTAAAGTAGAAAACCCTAACTGAGAGCACTGTCCGATGTAAGTGGTCACGAACTACTATTAAGGTTAAATCGTTTCAATGCTCCTAACCCTTTAAGCAACTTTCCTTGCGCCATGCATGCCGTCATTTAAGGACTTTCTAAGCACGTTTCAATATTGAAAATAGTAGCCGCACTAAGTAACTCAAGATCGAGGCTCTTGCCTCCCATTGCCATGGCAACTTCCATCAGATTCTAAACATTTAAGAGATTGTTGGTATTTGAAAATATATTCATTAGGCGAATTCCATTTTGTAAAAGCTTTTAGATCGATTCTTTACAAGACACTACATCGATAATGACATTAATGAAAGTTAGGATCGGTGTAGTGTCTTGAAAAGAATCGATCAAAAATCTTCTACAAAATGAAATTCACCCCACTATAAGGTTCCGAATTTAACGGGGGGAGGCTGGAATAATAGGGGGTGGAAACTGCAGACGATATCAATAATAGAAGGGGTAGGAATAATAGGGGGATGGAAAATTTAGAAATGAAAACAAGTATACTATATTTTCTCAAAAGCAATAAAGGGAGTGGGGCTGGAATATGAATTTCCAGGGTGGAAGATTTTTAAAAACATAGAAATTGGGGGGGGGGGGGGGGGGGTACAATAATTAGGAACTGGGGGGGGTGTTTTTTAAATTTTAAAACCCTGTCTTAAAAAAAAAAGAAACTT